>WWET01005486.1:42773-53351 GCA_011038615.1 Limnodynastes dumerilii | reverse complement strand
AGTACAAAAAAAGATTGTGGTGGGGGGGGAGCTAAACTCATATGTAGTTTTAGTTCATTTGATTTGAGGCTGAAACGCTCACACAAATTGTAACCATCATTTCTATTACACATTGCAATGTGCTGCCCTGCACTTGTGCCATGTTTATGGTCACGTCACTGCATTGACCTTGACTGTTTTATGCCCGTATGCTACAAGCCATACTAGCACAGGTATATAGAGCGAATGTTCCCTGCATGCAGACTGTCTACGTTTTGCGCTAAGACGTAAGAGACGCTCGATATGCGCTACGCTGGTTCACCCCTTTTAACCCTGTGGATATCACAAACTAAAAAGTGGACTTGTATTTCATTTTATGATCTATGCTTTTATTGTATAACTGTATATCTATAGATAAAATAGATTTGTATTTTATATCATACGGAATAATGCAAATACTGTGCCAGAAATATGAAGAAAAATATTATAGTAATTCATATAATGCAGACAATTAACATTTAGAGAGCAGATTTCCCACTCTTTCATGACGACTGAGTCACGCACACAAGGAACAAACTAGGAATTTCCCCATTTTCTTTCATTTTCTTCAAAACTGTGTCTACACATGTTCACCAAGAAGTGTCACATGTGGATCTATTGATCTCTCCCATCACGGGAAACTGTTAGTAATGAATACATGTCTGGGACTCCTGTATAAATATTAAAATGCAGCCATTATGGTAAAATGAATAGATGTAGTCATACTTTAACCCTATAAATACCCCTTTACCTTTTCCCCAATCAGTTGTAAATTATTCTCTGCAATTTATATGACTATCATAACTGCTCATTAGGAATAGCTCATAGGTGCTGTGGAGAAATAGGACTATTGTGTAAACCTCATCAAAGAGGTCATAATTCCCCCTCATTCACGTATGAATGACAGTGCAGGATAATTAACATAGGTAAAGACAATTAAGTGATTATCTATTATGCTAGAGCTTAATATGAGATTGTTCTAAGCGATAAGTCACTAACACACTCTGGTGCTGTATATTAACTGGAACAAATAGATTTACAGAGGAGCGTCAATTATTGTGCAGTTTTATACTATTTGTTTTTCTTAAAACAAACTATGTATTGTTAAATTAGGGCACTTGTTAACTCTTTTCTCAATTAAAACACAACTGATACATTAAAACCTGCAAAGCAGAGCAATAGAACTTATTGGTGGTTTCATGGGTCATGTGACATAATTATGGCCAATAGGTAGTCAAAGATCAACCACTGTGTAACAATTGGTAATCTTCCTGATAAGACAAGACCAATTTTGCAGACACTGTGCGGGACAATTTAAGTAAGCGGGGGTCTTCTAAAGAGTTGTATTGTTTAGGTTTTCTAATACAATTAAATCTGCATGGACAACTATTCTTTATTATCCAAATCTCACCTCATCAACTTCCCTGCGGCTTATGTCAAAGGTAATGTTGAAGAGGGTCTTCAGGATCTCCATCACTCTTTCAGTCTCCTCTTTGCCCAAGGGTGGGGCAAGACGGTCCGTCACAACCTCATAGATATCTGACCATTTCAGAGCCAATGTGCTTTCTAGGGCATCGGTTAGGAGACTCACTCCTCTCAACTCCCGGGCAAGCTGTCTCCGCACATCTACCCTCAGGGCCGTGAGAAGGAACAGCAAGCGAAGGTCGAAGAACTTGCTTTCGTGAGAAGACCTGGTTTCATTGTAGAGTTTGAGACGACGCGCTAAGCCACACACCAGACCTAGCTCTGTGGCCATCTCCTGGGCTTCCACACTGTTGTAAACAATATTACACAGACCCTTAAGAGCCTCCACCATGCTCTCACTGTCCGGGATGCGAGGCACCTCCATCTCATCGAAATAGTCCAAACCTGCATACTGCGCCAAGATTTGCATTGCCGCACGGCTCGTGAACGGGGTCAAGCCATATTTGTCTCGAGATAGAATACGGATTGTTTCTAGACAGGCCATCTGACACGAAGGTTGCAAATCACGTTCCAGGAACTTGATCACCATTTCTCCGAGTCTCTAACAGGACACAAAAATACAGTGTAAAAATCAGTAAAAAAAAAATAAAAAAAATTAACAAAATTATACAGCACATCTTTAGATCAAAACATCAACATGTGAAGGAGTTAATCATTTGTGGATAGACCTTTTCTGTAGATGGCGCAACGTTGACCCTTCTTTTACACGACCAACAACCATTACTGGTTCACAGGGGCCAATCATGAAGGAGGTTGGAACATGGTTATCACCACCAGTGGGAGAGTCTGCTCAACAAAACCAGGAAGTTGGTTAAGAATGAGACACTAAACTGTAGAGGGGTGTGGGTCCCCGTTGCGAGTTGCCCTATTTCGATAGGGCCGTTCGCTCCCAGCCTGTTCAAAAAGGCATAGCAATCGATCCCTGGAGCACCGAACACGTTACTCCAAAAAGGTAAGTAAGTATTCTATCCTTAACCCTCTACCTAGTCCTTACCCTAACCCTCCCCTTCTATTACCCTAAACCTCCCTTCCCCACAGCCTGACCCTAAGCCCCCCTTCCCCAAAGCCTGACCCTAACTTTCCCTTCCCGGCAGCCTGATCCTAACCCTAACTTTCCCATTCCATGATCCTAACCCCAACACTCCCTTCCCCAGAGCCTAACCCTAACCCTCCCTCTAAGCCTAAAAGTCCCCGGAGAGGTTACTTACCTCTCCAGTGGTCCGGTGGGTGGCACTTCTGAAAAGGAATGGGTGAGTATGCCAATCACATACTCACTCGTTTACCATAAAATAAAATATAAAATGGCTGTCATTCAAAATAGAGACAGCCATAAAGGAAGGGAGAGGGGACTCCCATTGACTGAAGAGAAGTCATAACTTTCCAAGGAAATTTTATTACCAATAAACCCACAACAGCAATTGCCTTATGGTTGGAAAACCAAAAGACAGAGGGATAGCCTTCCAAATATATAAATGCAGGATGCTTCCTAACCAGAAGAGGGCGTTTTAGGCTAAAATAATGATTAAATAAACCTTTATGCTCACATGATCAGTTGGTTTGTAATATGGCCGTAATGATTCAAGATTAAACTGGAATTACAGAATACTGTGCGCCAGATGACTTATTTTTTGTCTGTCTGTGTGAAATAAATCACTAAATGTTTAGAACACTAAAAAGGGGGGATGGGGGACATACCCAATAAATTTGAACATTTCATTTATCCACACATGCTCAGTAAACGTGTAGACCAGTGATTAGGATCATATGCACAGGCAGATACAACCATTGCAAACACCCGGGTCTACCTTCTGGGTGTAACTACCTTCCAAATTTCCCAGGTCTACCTTGCAGTGTTTTAAGGGTTCCACACAGCTTTATTTTCACAGAAAATACACGACAATAACCAAAGTTGAAAAACCCAAGTTATTGCCCTGGTGGTGATCTGAAAGCAGTATAAATGTACCATAAATAGGGATCTGAAGACCAGTGAGTCACCTGACATACTACAGGGACAGCATAGTGGGGCACAATCCTCTTGCATAAGTCCCCTGTAAAGTAACATCTGCGCATGCACGTGCCATATGTTATGAAACTAGCTTACAGAACTCAGTTCCGTCCGGTAGAAGATCCAAGGTAAGGGCTGGCATTTCCTTTTCGCAAGACAAATACCCAAGCTCAGCCTCAGCTGTCTGGTGGGTAACACATGAAAGCTTCAAGAGGCCCTTGAAGCGGTCATGTGTGACCCACAGCTAAGCCTATGTTAATGTCAAATTTGGTTGTTATAGCTGGTGACACGTTTGTAAAAGACCCAACTACATCCTTATACATTAAACTTTCCCAGATAGGCCCATATTTTATGCACAGCCAACCTCCAGGAGTTGTAAAACTACAATCCCCAGCATGCTCCAACAGCACAAGTTTAGCAGACCCTCCAACAGGACCCATTCCATTAGGTACAATATAATCCACTCCTGAGCTTCCAACTGTCACTCACCTGGTTTAAATTAACAGATATTTAAAAAAAAAACTATTTGCCTGTTCAACAAAGGTGGTTACCATAGTAACTGAAAGTTTGAAACTGAGGTGCAGAATGTTATGTACCTACTGGAATGGGTCATGTTGGAGGGTATGGTTTAGTGGATACCAGGAAAATGCATGCTGGGTATTGCAATTTAAAAACACCTGGAGAGCAACAGGTGGCCTATTATCTGCTTACTCTATGGTTCTTGTCTGTCCCCTTTCTCGTGCTTGGTGCTTGTTTGTCTCCACCACATCTTGATGGTCTGTTAATTGCATCTCATTGTTAGTCATCATGCCCAAGCTCGTTATTACGTATATTGTTTTCCTGTTTATCATTACTCTCTGATTATAACAGTCTGCTGAGAGCTCAATTCACCAAAAAGATAAGCCATGATGAAAGCAGACAACTACAGTCAGGGGTGTAACTAAAGGGGGTGCAAGAGGTGCAGCTGCTTCGGAGCCAGAAGCAGTATCTTTTCCCGCATTGTAAGCAAGCTGTCAAAGGCTGACTGCTGAAAACAGTGCTCGGAAAGCCAATCGCGGTTTTAAGCTGTCAGCCTGTGATAGCTTGCTTACTGTGCAGCGGTCCCGTCCAGCTCCGACCCCAGTCCCACATAGCCCCGCCCACCTCCTTGATATGTTCCCAAATCTGTCTCCTTCCGCCCCTGACCACAGCATTCTGAACAATGTGAACAATTGTCTGCAAACAAGTGAACATTTCTGCCATTAAGAAGACGTTTTATTTCCCAAATATTTGTAATTTCTGAAACAGATATTCCTGCATTTACTATCTGTTAACTGTGCAGGATTTAAGACAGAATCTAGAAGATATTAAATCGGACAGAATACATGGTTGACATCGAAGCTATGGAGGACTCAAGTCAATAAGCAAATCCCTGACTCCGCTATTCTACCAGGACTTACCTGCCGCCATTTAACTTCTGGCTCCTCCATGTACTCGGAATCAAAGTCCGAGTCGGACCAGGGAGCCCAGTCTCGAAATTTCTTCTTCCTGAACTTCAGGCATGAATGGAATTATAAAAATTAATATGGAAAGTAAAGAGGTAAATCAGGCGCTGTAGACAACAGGACTACAGGGAGCAGGAGAAGGACATCTGAAGCAAGGCTGGTAGAGCTACTGTACTACAACTGCCAGATCTTCTGCAAGATGCACAGACTTTGGTTATAAAAAAAGCCAGGGAGACGCTGGAAGCTACGCACCAGGGAGACACTTGAAGCTACGTGCCAGAAATCACTGCAAGATGGACCCAGTTGGCAAAAAATCTTTGGTTTTGAATAGTTTACAGACTTTATAGACTTTTTAGACCAAAGGCCCAACCCAGGGGTGAGCCAGCTGGCGTGACGTTTCTCTGAGTGATTTTCTACTGCACATGCTCAGAGCTGAGAAGCGAGCAGTCACGGCCAATTCAGATCTGAGCACGACTGAGCGGCTTGTGTTCTGAAGACCTTGCTGGGACGTGTCAATGTACGGTAAGGGGCGGGGACAAGGCAAGTGCATCCAATCCAAAGCCAAACACAGACGTAACAAAGGGCTGTTTATATCTCAACATTTTCACAGGCCCCAGGACATGTCTAAGTACAGGGGGGTGACCTTCTGTGACCTGCTTCTTACCCTCCTGTTAGAATGTGACACTTCAAACACATTACAAAGGGTCAGAGGTCACTGCCAATGTCTGGAGTATGTGTTCATTCCTTTCTACATACAGTATATCATTTTTTTTTCAAGTTTATATTAAAAAGTAAAAATATTTTTTACAATTATTTTGTGATATTTACAATCGGACAGAGGCGCCGCAGTCATCCGCACCTCCATTTATAGTCAGCATTATCCTGTATGACTTAGCACTTGCAGTGTATTGGGGCACGTCGTTGCATTGCACTTAGCTGTCGCGTGTCCAGACGCTACGCGTCATAATTGCTTACAATCCAAAGGCAACGCTGGACGCGCTTTTTGATTGCACGCAGCCCATAGCACATTTTTAAACGCATCTACAGGAAGCCAATTTGTGCTCAGATCTGGTTCGAGCCCTCAATATGCAAACAGCCGTGAAGTCCAATACTCTAGTCCAGGCTAGGCAACCATTGGCACAGCCGCCAGGCACCCAAAAATGTTTTGAGTTGCATGGTTACACCATTCAAACCACAGATGTAACGTGATCTGGTGTCTTGAGGGATTTAACACATCATTTGATTTACAAGGTTGGACCACAGGCAAAGTGTTGCCTATCCTGGCTTTAGATCCACACATGGCAGAGATATCAATACAGTCTTCATAACATCATCGTCATTTCCATCTGTCTGAAGAGTTCAACGCTTGGCAGAGCTTTCTTCACCAATGGCAAAAGGTGCATGGAATGGTACAAACCTCATCCAATTAAAAGCACAGGTTAAAACCTAGGGCTAGATCTACTAAGCCATTCAACAAAGCAAAGAGAGGTGTTGCCCCTAGCAACCAATCCAATTGTAGCTTTGCTCCAGTGCAATCTGCAATATATATCAAGTTTGGCTGACAACTCCTCCTACATCAAAGTATATTAGCAGATATCTAGATGCTGCAATCATGCAAATTCGGGTTCGGCAAGATAAAGATAATTCCGTACTGTGCCTTGGCCATTTTGCATGTTGAAATTTAATTTTTACTTACTGCAGGGAAAACAGCAAATAAACAGCAGAGAAAACAGACATTGATTTTAATGGCGAATCGAAGTCTACAAGATCTCCAATTTACAATCTACAATATGGTTGTCGATGCCCCTCCCCTATTATCTCCTAATTTTAATAAAGGCGGGGCATTGACAACAAGACTGTGAGAGAACTGGACATCCTTGCGGTAATTTAAGCTAAGATAACTAGATTTTAAATAAGTAAAGCAAGAGAAGAGTTAATAATGTATTAAATGGCATCAAAAAGGTTTAATTAAAGACAGCGGTAATATCGCCACACAATAGAATTGCTTTCCTGAATGGATGAATTCTATTGATTAAGGGAACATAGCGTGTTTATGCCAAGATGGCTCACACCAAGAATTAGGTCATTGCTTATTTGTACAGCTTTAGGTGTAACATTAGCCCTTCAGAAAGAGCCTGTGGCTCTCTCAGATGTTGTGAAACTATGAGTCCCAGCATGCTTTGTCATGTACCTGCTATGTCTAAACAGTTAAAGTATGCTGGGACTCTTAGTTCTGCAACACCTGGAGAGCCAAAGGTTGGCCAGGCCTGCCTTAAGATAAGTCACGTCAATAACCGGATGCTGAAAAGGGAAGGTACGTTCATAGTTTACAATGGAGAGCTGCTTTGCAGAGACACACAAAAGAGGTTTTTGTTTTGTTGGGTGCTTTTGTTTCTCTTTCCTAGTGCTGTAGGTAAAGCAGCTGCCCTGGGATTTGCATTGCAATAAGTCTCTGAAGTGGAGAATGTTTGCATTGGATGATGGACAGATTGGGGCGCTCCATTTATAACTGTACAAGCAGTGAGAAAAGTAACCGCTTGCCTGCTAAGAACGAATCAGAACACAAGCACTGACAAGGCCTTAGATACGGGACTGGATCTCGAATGAGATTTGCTCAGCCGCGCGTAGGTTCATTTGTATGGAATGGATTTAAGAGCATGTGACTGTAAAGGGTGTATGTGCCAGGGTAATGTATCCCCCTTGCACTTTCCTCGCACATATAAGGTGCTTTCGAATCCAGAACCCTACCTTGACTTTTATGAACATGGCCCTGTGCGTAAAGGTTGCGTTCGTAATGGTGGCTTGTAAATAAGCCCTTATTAATGATTTAAAGGTCTCCGCCTGCTCAATGTGCGTAGACCACTAATGTATGGCGGGTCAGGATGCCTCGCTGTAGGATAACATGCCAGCATCGAGCAATACTGCATTTCGATGTGCATTAGACCTGTTTGTGCATGTGCGGTCTGCTAGCATCGGGTACTTATATATTCTGAATACGCTTGCAAAGGAGACTGTTCTATTTTAATTACAGCCTGGCTATCAGGGAGGGAAAAGCCATCAGCATCTCATACATCCAATAATGCATCCATATACACGGCAAAGGAAGGGTGCAGTCTACGCCTAAATATACTACAGCAGCTGTTACCTCTTCCAGGTCCTGACGCTGCAATCCAGAAATGAGAAGTAAATGAGAATGAATAGGAGAGGAGAGGTTGGGAGCAACAGATATCAGAATAGATATTATCAATAGCGTGGCACCATATTGCTGAAATCCAGAGCACCCAGACAACAGACCCGCCTACAATTTAGTCCGCTCCTGAGCTTCCAACTGTCACTCACCTGGTTTAAATGAATTACTGATATTTAAAAAACTATTTGTGTCTTTAACAAAGGAGGTTACCATAGTAACTGACAGCTGGAAACTTAGAAGCAGAGTGTTTTTTACCTAATGGAATGGGTCATGTTGGAGGGTATGAGACAAGTTAATAATGCTACTTGCACCGGGGTGAGAAAATATACAGAAAAAAGTAAAACACGTCTATCCAATGTTCTCCCATATCACTGGTCGTTACTCCTCAGCCACAGCTTCTGAAAAAAGGAAGGTTGGCCAAAGCAACCAATCAGTTCTAGTTATCACTTTTCAGGAAGTAAAAGATAAAACCTAATGAGTATCTGATGGGCAACAAAACCCAAGGGCATTACCAGAAATTTAAATGGGAGGGGCGACGGCCACCTGTGGTTGTCCAGGTGTTGCAAAACTACGAGTCCCAGTATGTTTTAACTGCTTAGGCATAGCCAATACGTGACCAAGCATGCTGGGACTCGTAGTTTCACAACATCTGGAGAGTCACAGGCCTGATTTAGTGCATGCCTGGCCAACTTGTGATAGTCCCAGAAGGCTCAAATAGCATAGGCAAAGCCAAAATATGGAAAAGCATGCTGGGACTTGCAATTTCACAACACCAGGAGAGCAAAGGGTTGGCCAAGTCTACTTGTAAAGCGTTGTAGAGCCTTCTAACCACTGCTATTCTTACCATCACATTGGAGCACCCACACTCTCTCCTGCTATAAAAGGTCATTTTATTTTCATGTTGGGCACAATTCAATAACCCATGTAGACAAGATCAGACACTCCAACATGACCCCTTCCATTAGGTACAGAATACTCTGCATCTGAGCTTCCAACTGTCACTCACCTGGTAAAATAACTTAACTGATATTTAAAAAACTATTTATCTCTTCAACAATGAAGGTTACCATAGTAACTGACGTTTGGAAATTGAGGAGCAGAGTATTTTGTACCTAATGGAATGGGTCATGTTGGAGGATCTGCAAGAATGTATGTCTACTACGGTAGTGGGTTTACAATCTATTTCTTCTCACAACCCTTTGGGGCCCAGCAGAGAGAATTCTAGAATTATTTGCTGTGGAAAGCACTCCATACCAGCACTAATCGAACAATGGTATCAAACCCATTGTGTCAGCCAATAGAGGTTGTGGACGCCATTTTGTCATGGACACAGCAAGTAGGACATTGAACCTAGAAACTGATTAAGAAGTGAACAAGGTATATTTCTGTTGATATAAAATCAGAAGGATCGAAAATCAGTGCCCTTTGTTGACATTTTAACCTGCTGTC
Source organism: Limnodynastes dumerilii (assembly GCA_011038615.1). Classification (NCBI taxonomy): domain Eukaryota; kingdom Metazoa; phylum Chordata; class Amphibia; order Anura; family Limnodynastidae; genus Limnodynastes; species Limnodynastes dumerilii. The sequence goes on along the minus strand of WWET01005486.1, from coordinate 43,720 downwards.
CATTGATAAAAAGAAAGCACCTTATTAATGTCAAAATTTGACATTTAATTTAGACATGTTGATATTTCCAGTGAAGGATATAACTTATTTAGTTGCTTTGTTAATAATTTAATATGTATGAAGGATTAGCATTGATTTCAGCAATATTCAAGCTTTATAAAATATTAATTAGCATTTTTTAAACCACTTTGTTGTTGAATATATAAAATAATAATCAAAAAATAGTTTGCCATAGCAACATTACTTAATCTTTCCTTTATATAGAAGATAAATTCTTTTATAAGACGTTAACTACTATAGACGCCAATACACTAGTATTGTTTATGATAAAAATAAAGGAAGAAGTCATCAGTTTTGTAGGAAGAACTTAAGTCGTCCATTTTGATTGGTAGACTTGTTGATTTGACACTGTAATGACCCTATTAGGACGAAGGGGATTAGGAAGATAACCTAAAGATTATACATTGTGTGAACAAAAAAAAATACAGAGTTAATATAACGCTTTCATGCACTTGTTTGCATTAACCTGTAAGTTTATCTGGGCAGCTTCCATTTTGTTTATATACTGTTTGGGAGCTTGTCTGTGAGCAGCAGCTGAGAGGGGGTGCTGTTCCACAACAGATATTTTGGAGGCTTTAAGGGGTGTCTCCAGAGGTAAGTTAGCTCTCAATTTAAAAACATATAATTATTTTTAGTGTGTTACTGGGTAATGGCAGTGTTGTTGAACATTCTCTATCCTGTGTGTGTTACAGATAGAATGGTATAGTGCGTTACTGGTAATGGCAGTGTTGCTGGACATTCTCTATCCTGTGTGTATGTTACAGATAGAATGGTATAGTGTGTTACTGGTAATGGCAGTGTTGCTGGACATTCTCTATTCTGTGTGTATGTTACAGATAGAATGGTATAGTGTGTTACTGGTAATGGCAGTGTTGCTGGACATTATC
>WWET01005486.1:17931-39823 GCA_011038615.1 Limnodynastes dumerilii | reverse complement strand
TCAGGAGCAGGGACAAAAAGGATTTTTTTTTTTTTTAATGGATTTAGATATCTTTATCTGGGTTTACTTTGATGTCATGTCATGGAACCCCTCCCAAATACTATTTAGTGGGTTTAAAATACTTTTGCCAATGATACAGTCGACATCATGGTGCCAGCTGTATCACCGTCACATTAATGACTGTCGGTGACAGGAACTCAGGAGCAGGGACAAAAAGGATTTTTTTTTTTTTTAATGGATTTAGATATCTTTATCTGGGTTTACTTGTAGCTGATGTCATGGAACCCCTCCCAAATACTATTTAGTGGGTTTAAAATACTTTTGCCAATGATACAGTCGACATCATGGTGCCAGCTGTATCACCGTCACATTAATGACTGTCGCTGTAGTGACCGGAACAGAGTGTGATCAGATTCTGTGACTAGTTCCGTCTGCACCTCCGCCCGAGTCTTGTCAGGGACTCTGTGGGTATGTGAGAGGTAAGGGGCCACGGACAAAGTCTTTACACAATGAACTCAATTACTTCCTATTCGTTCGGTGTGGGCAGAAAGATAAATTACTGTGGATGGATCCACATTATCTCACACACATAATGGAAAGACGTCATTCCTGAGTGATATGATTGCATATGTAAACCATATATTGATTTCTAAGCCCACAGCATGACTTTGTAAAGCCAAGACAGGAAATGAAATGTTAATTAGCATCTATGTTCCTACATAGCCATAAACGCTGTATGCAAAGACTCTCTGTGACTGTCAAAAATCCATCGATTTCCCGTCTGATCCGAGTGCCATTTATTACACATAGCATTATAGAGGAATAACGCATTTTAGCGTAAATACAATAAAAAGACATGAAACAGAAAAAAATAACATGTATTTTATTCAATGACAGCACTGGAAAAATGGAGTATATTGGAGATAGATTTACTTTAAAACTTACTTTAAAATAAACAAATAAAAGTAATGTAAATTGGCTTGGGCTTAAAGTAACTACTTTCAAATTAGGAAATAGAAAAACATATTCGGTACACTGGCATCAGAAATGAGGTTTGGGTATCATATAATGCATCTGTGGTTGGCAGTTCTTATAATACTCCCTTAGATAATTATACAGGATGATATCTCTCTAGGGACACGGTCAGAAAGCTGGATAACACCGTAGTGTTGGGAAATATTTTCTTGTCATCTCAGTACTTATAAGAAGAGTATTATACAATGCTGGCTACAGCCTTTATGATAATCGGGATCATAGCATAGTGTATAGCAAGGACCGATTTATTGGAAGGCTGACAAAACAGTCCATTAATGCGTCTATCGGGTAACCGTATCATTCAGGATTCCTGCAAAATACGTCGTAATAGGCCCAGGGGTAACAGACCCAATTATCACATAGAGTGTTTGCAATATTCAATATCCCTGCAGGTTATATATCTATAATTAAAAAGTCAGCTCTTAATAATGAATTGAAGTTATTAACACACAAGGTTAGCTTTAATAAAGTTTATGAAGATAAATAATTGGCTATTTGGTTGCCTATAGCAACCAATTAGAAATCAGCTGTAGAATAGAATACATAAATGATAGTTCGAATCTGATTGGTTGCTATGGACAACACCTCCATTTTGATTGAAACCAATATAACCCATGCTTTTTAACCCTCCATCTCTCAGTAATGCAAAAAGTCAAATGTTTTAACACGAACAGTATTGACTGCAGGCCTGGCAACAGAAATCTTGTAGCCTGGTAAAGTCATGTTTATGGAGGCCCCCATCCCCTAAACCTTGGGGCCCATCAGAGCTGTACCCCCCTGTTGCCGGGCCTGATTGACTGTATACTTACATGGGTTTTAGTTATGACTGTATACTTACATGGGTTTTAGTTATGGTTAACAACCCTTCTCCCTCTAACCACCAATAAAGTGTTGATAAACTGGTCAATATAGCATTATCAGCACAACATTATAAACAACTGAGGAGGAAAGGGATCTAGGCGTTACTATGTCAAGGTACTCAAGCAACGTAATAAGCAATGTTAAGTCAGATACTTGGTTGTATGATGAGAAGAATTAGTAGAAGGAGAGAAGTAGTGATGTCACTTTATAGGCCATTGGTGCAGCCTCACCTGTAATACTGCGATCAGTTCTGGAGGCCATATCTCCAGAAGGACATAAATACATTTGAGACTGAGCAATGAAAGGCAACTAAAATGGTGCATGGCCTGTGTCACACCACATACAGAGAGAGATTAGAGGAAGTAATCATGTATAGCTTGGGGTAGAGAAGGGGAAGGGGTAATATGACGGAAACCGTAAAAAATGTCAACGGGTTTATCCCATAAAGTAAAAGGTAAAGGACGATGGCTTGCAGAAAACGCAATTCACTGAAAAGGTAGCCGATAAGTGGAACTGCCTTCCATCTAAGGTGGTAGAGGCTGACACAATAAAACTTAAACTAGAATGGAGGGTCATTATGGTTTCATTAAAAAATTAAATAAATAAATTGTCAGACTGGATGGACGAAGCGTTGATCATCTGCCATCACGCTCTATGATGTGATAAAAAGGAGAACTAGAGAGGGTCTGTGTTAAGCGAGAGGCGACGGTTATTACCTGCCCCCGTTCACAGCTACAGTTACTTCATACGAAAAAAAAATAAAAAAAAGAAGGACTTTTTCCGGATAGCAAGCAATATGTAGAATACCATCCCTCACACAACAAGTCTATTCTACCCTATTTACACCCCCTCTATTTTACCTGATTAACTTTACACAGCAATACCGAATATGTTGGTGCCATATTATAGATCAGGCTTAAGTAACCTTTAGCCCTCCAGGTATTTGGAAACTACAACCTCCAGCCTACTCCAACCTCATAGGCATATCCGATACCTGGCAAAGTATGATGGGACTTGTAGTTTCATAACACACACCGGGTGATTTAATAATAGCAAAAAAAGAACTGTACATTAATAGGAACATATCTGATTCATCTAGCTATTTCTTACATTAGGTGTGCTGCCTCAAACAATCTTCAGATTTCCTCAATTATACTCTGACTTCATAACCTAAGGCAACAACCATAATCCAGACACTCAGCACATTTATTAAAGCCAATAAAAGAGTCCATTTTGTATCTGGATGTGTTACTAAATGACCAAAACATGATGTAAACAGCAATCATCTGACAGGCAAAAGCAATATATTGACTAATATGCTACTGTAGGTAACAGTCTGGTTTATTTGTACAATATACTAGACAGATATATTTAGGGTTGCTAAACCCATAACAGCAAACAAGAAGACTGACTCAAAACTACAAGTAAAAAAAAATAAACTAATAAAATGATATAGCCCAAATTTGCACATGGGCAAAATCATTTTGAGCTGCAGACAGGGGTAATATGCAGAGAGGGTAGAGCTTAAAGGTGACACTTCCTAACTCTAAAATACAAAATAAATGCAAATATTAGATTGTTTACTACTGATGTGTTATAGGCAAAGTATTTCCCCATGCATGCACAATATAGATTCATTTGCATCCCAATATCCAGCTCCAGACTTCTACTTTTCTATGTTAGACAGGACTCTGAACTACAACCCTCAGCATGCCTTGGAAGATACATGGTGGGGCTCATGTAGGCATGCTGGGGCTTGTAGTTCCACAATAGCTGGATACATCCTGGATGTTCATTGCATTGGGAAACAGTGTCCTGTAGCACTGAGGGTGCTTGTTAGGAAGGGGGGTAGCTTCTCCAGCAGTCCTGCACACAGGCAATGCAAACAGCCTGAACACATGGCCACCCTCTCCCAGGGTTATCCTCTGCTGATCCCTTCTAATTCCCTGCTACCATTACATCCCCCCTTGACATCCCTTACCTCCTTATTATACTCCATCAGCGCTTTATGCACCAGCTCCTGCTCCCCAGTCTCCAGCTGGTCCAGGAGGGCATCCAGGTCCATGGCTGGCAGAGGCTGTGTTATGTGTATGTATGTATGTATGTATGTGTGTGTATGTGTATGTGTGTGTGTTGGGGGGGTGGCTCCAGCTTGCCCAGTGTTTTGCAGGAAGTGGCCCAGGTTCTGCAGCCTCTTCCTCCTGCTCTCGCCACTGACACGGTGACGTCAGAGATGGGGCGGGGCGAGGGGCAGATCACATCCCTGGGAACGTGTCTGGCTCAGGGACACAGGGGGATCAATGTGATCTAAATGACTGGTGCAAATTCATAATCATGTATTAACCTCATTCACCACTTCACACCCCCTGCCAGCAAGTTTACTGACAGTTCATTCAAGTAAATGGAGCATTCCAATAAAAGGAAAGGGCAACACAGAGTAGCTGTATGTATATTTATATTTATGTATTTTTAGAAATACCCTTCGCATTGGCCTGATAATGTACATTTCTAAGCAGCAAGTATCAGCGGAAGCATACCACTGCAGAGCTATGTAAGTATCGGTGGGCCACCATCAGCTCCGGGCCTGGGACAATAGTCCTGGCTGTCAAAATGGTCTAGTCTTTGAGGATGGTTTGGCCAAACCCCCTGTGTGCACCTAGCCCTGTGATTGCCCAATGACTGAACACCAATGCTTTCAGTTACAAGGTGCCATCAATGTGAACTATAGAGTATCTTGCTCATTTGTGGATATCTCCTTTCGAGAGTTTGAACATAAGAGGAAATCAGGTGGAAAGTTACACCTGGGTCACACTGCATTATTGCTAATCTTATTCTTTGCATGCAGGGAGAAAACGTTTGCTTATTGCACACAGATACTGACCAGCTTTAAACTGTTATTTAGACTTGGGCTGGGAAACATCACCTCTCAACTCTAATACTGTTGATGACATTTAATACCGCTGCAATTCAACATGGTTTGAGTAGGTCAGGTGTAACTTTCCACCTGTTTTTCCTCTCATTTTCAGACTCTGGATCCTGTCCAATAACACTAGTTTTTCTAGTTGGAGCAGGGTTGCGACTCTCCCAAAATATCCGGGAGACTCCTGAAATCTGGGCATTTCTCCAGGTATCCCAGAAGAACCGGCAAATCTCACACAAGTCCCGCTCCTGCCTATCATTACAGTAACTCCTAATGTTACCAGGGATTGGGTGGGACTTGATGAGGTAATTTTTGTTTTCAAGCCCCCGCCCACCCATTGGAACACTATGAATAACAGTTTTACTGGACAGGGGGCGAGGCTTCAGGGTGCGATTTGCATAAATTTCATCACTAATCCCCACCCCACATCTATTTCCTACCTCCAAGATCTCCCACGGGGAGGATATAAAAAGTCGCCAACCCTAAGTTAGCGAGGCTAATGACAATCAGGTACTGATAGTAGTGCTAGTGTCCTGTAAATAATCAGTGTGCATGCTTTATATAGCACAGAGAAGGACATATCAGCAGCTGGAGAACACTACTAAAATATTAAAGAGCCGGGAAACCTTTGCAGCAATTATTATAATGGGGTCATGGTAATTATAGCCTATAGCAGATATATTATTTGTTTATATATTTCCCCTTTATATTACCATTCATGTCCCAAGTCATGCTGTGTTTTAAAGACAAGCTGAAGCTATCAGAATGCTTTTAAATAGTTTTTGGAACGTATATTTATTAGAAATGCAGCACAGAAAAATAGCAACAAGACATGCATTTATTTCCATAAATAAGACAAATCAGCTTCACACAGTCTGCAATCAGCATTCTCACTGATTCAGTAACAGAAATGGAACAACACCAGTCTACAGCAGAGCTGATAATTTATACTTCTCTATTATCATATTGCAACATTGGTGGTATTAACCATGAATACCATCTTTTCCAAATGAATATCAGGGAGATTGTGATAGCACTATCAAGGTGCTACACCATAGAGGTGTGTCTTGTACAACTAAAGGGGTGTGTCTTGTGATTAGCTTCACCAATGGGTGTGTCTAGCGCTGCCAGGAAAACAATTTCTCATAAAAATGGTGGCATCAGTGCTTATTGATTGCTAAATTGTCAAATCCTTTCAGTGTTATTGTGGAGACTGTGAATAGCATCCGCTGACTTCTTCATCTCTATAGAAAAGATAAAAGTAGGTGACACTGCAGCTGATTAACAAGAGACAAAGTGTATTTTTCATTTCTGTCTCCATTATGGAAGTCACGTTGTCTTAGATAACTGCCAGTCTTTGATTACATCTTCGCCTCCATGAAAATGGCGCCTGCATAGGCCTCAATGCAGGGAAATAGGACACAATTTCTAAATTCTGTCATCTTAACGCAATGACCTCTGGAACAGATTCAGCATCAGGGAGATTTCCAACCACTTAAGAGTCAGGGAGATCACCCGCTCTTTAGGGAGACTCCCTGATATTCAGGGAGAGTTGGCAACCATAGTATTCTAGTATTAACATAACATGTTGTACAACTTTACCCATCCAGTCTACCTATTATTTTATTTGTTTTTAGGCCCTATATGATCCTTAGTTTTTTTTTAACATTTGAAGCTTTTTATCAGATCCTCCAACATGACCCATTCCATTAGGTACAATATACTCCGCTCCTGAGCTTCCAACTGTCACTCACCTGGTGAAATGACAACTGATATTTAAAAAAATTTGTCTCTTCAACAAAGGTGGTTACCATAGCAACTGACCGATGGAAACTGAGAAGCAGAGTATTTTGTACTTAATGGTATGGGTCATGTTGGAGGGTATGTTTTATTAGGCAAGAGAAGTATCATATTCCCCCTAAACTATCTACAGTCCATGGTTAATGCTGCCCTTATTATCCATCCCATCCTTCCTTCCTTCCCTCCTGGGGGAGTACAGCCCCTGTTCATTGTTACTCAGCTATCTCCCAATATATACCCAAAAGCTCTTGGGAGATATGAATGAGTAATGGTAATGTCCCGTTCAGCTAGACATTTCATTAACATAACATTAGGACTATTTTTGCTATGGGAAATCAACAATGACTTAGTCAACATAAAAACATTTTGCATATAGTTATCTATTTAATCACGACCTTTAAAAAAATAAATCCATAAGCTTTGTCAGTGGTCTAAAAACGTCCATTGTTTCTCAAAGAAAAACCATGTGCAATAATGATGAATTTAATCATATGCATGATCTAAACATGAGACAAATATTTAGGATCTGATTAAATTCACCGTGATTCCTGATCATGGTACTTTTTTGTGAATTAGTATTGCAGATTTTAATACGCACTTCATAGAGACCCGTATTAAAATCCCCATTCTTATTCTAATAGACGGTAAAAGGCGCACTTCACACTTATTCCCTTAGTCTTCACGGTCAATTGAATCGGGCCAATAGTCAAAATTAATGCCTTTACTGCACTTAATTGATAATCCTCCTCCATGTAGACTCAGGCGCACGTGACATGTTTTAGGACAGGGTTTGTGAATGGTTTTAGAATTGTCCAAAGAAGCACAGAAATGTGTGCAATGATGAGATGTTTACAGGGACAGTGCTAGGTCTCTCGAGACTCTAGACAGCTTCAGCCCTTAGCCCCTCCCACCCTCTCCTTTTTCCGGTCCCTTACATCTGATTGGCTAAGCAGTACAAATATAAGCAACCGCTGCTGCAAGGGAGCAGCTGAGTCTCAACTCCTGAACACACAAGCCGCCACAGCTCATCTTGCAGTGGTGCTTACTTGTACTGTTTAATGGATCAGCTGTCAGGGACATGACGGTTAAGCAGTACAAGTAAGTGCTGCTGCATTGGATTAACTGGGCGACGACTTGTGTGTTCCACATTGGCCACCAGAGTTAGAGTGCAAGAGCAACTCTGAGCTACTCTCCCCAGGCCAATGCCCTAGGCAGCTGCCTAACCTACCTAGTGTTAGCACAAGGTCTGGTTGTTTGCAATCCAGGCATACACTAATTCTCGTTCAAAGAGTGGTTCCAACTTTGAGTCAGGGCATGTTTATGGAATTTATGAGCATATAAATTTGCAGCTCCTGGACCTTGGTGTAAGGACAGGGCCCCTACCAGAAATTGTGGGTACCCCCTGTGTGACATCACCCATGATACGACTTACAGCAGCCTGATGTCATCTTCTAATCCATATTATTCTCCCCACTACGGGCTTGTAAGCACGCACCACCGCACGCACGTTAAGCATGCAACGGTCTGGATCTGCCCCGTTGCCCATAGCAACCAGGCAAACATTCACTTTCCCATTACATATTAGAGCAGTCCTGGCCAACCCGTGGCTCTCCAGATGTTGTGAAACTACAAGTCCTAGCATGCATTGACATGTATCAGCTATGCCTAAGCAGTTAAAGCATGCTGGGACTCGAAGTTCTGCAACACCTGGAAAGCCTGAGGTTCGCCAGGCCTGTACTAGAGAATGTCAACTAGAATCTGATTGGTTGCTATGGGCAACATCTCCACTTTTCCTTTTCTGCAGTTTAGTAAATCTGGCCCCTAATCTACATCAGCTCAGAAATGATTTTTAAATACTTTTGTAGAATGGAAATAGTTGTATGCTTTTCCAGAAAGACAGAAAAGCTCCTACAATAGGATCGCCCTTTTATCTCCCTTCAATAAGGGTTGCCGACTTGGAAGCCATAGATGCATGCAAGGGGTGGGGCTTAACAGTGTGATTTATGTAAATCGCGTCATTAAGCCACACCCCTTGACTATCAATTACCCCTCTCAGGGTTTCATAGGGATGGGGATGGGACTTGATGACATAATTTGCGTCATCAAGTCCCTCCCTGTCCCTAGCAACACTAGTAAGCTAGTGTTGCCTGGCAGGGGGGCAGGACTTGAGACCGTGGTTTCATGGAAACCACGAGCCTCAAGTCCCTTGCTTGAGATTTGCCGGCGATACCGGGAGAACTGCCCGAATTTCGGGAGTCTCCCGGACATTCCGGGAGAGTCGCCTACTATGCAATAACTTCTTGACCCAAAAATAAAGGGCTCTATTTACAAAGTTCATTTTAATGCGATAGGGCCAGTTTTCACTTCAAAACTGGCCCTATCGCATTAAAAGAGGTGTCAGATATTTACAAAATGCCGCAGTGGAGTTTTACACTCCGCTCCCGGCATCAGACTAACGCCAGTAGTGGTAAGTATTCTGGTGATGTCCCCGTATACCCCTCTTTTCCTCCCCCTAATAGCTGTTATTAGGGGGAGGAAAAGGGGGGCATGTATGGGGAGACCGCCAGAATACATAGAAATATGGCCTGAGTGAAAAAAATAAAAAAAATTTTTAGAACTTAAAAAAAAGATCAATAAAAAAACATAGAAAATATAAATAAATATTTAAACTGTCCAGTCCCGGCATGAATACACTGCACATGCGCCAGGACTTGGGAAAATTTCAAAGTGCCTAAAGAGAAGCACTGAGCATGTGCAGTGTTTCTCATGTCGGCACTGAAATTTCCCGAATAAGAGTTACTAAGCATGTGCAGTACTTCATTCATGCATCGCATGAATGAGAAGCACTTGGAAGACACGGCGGATAATCGCGGGACCTCACAGGACCGGTGAGTATTTGTAAATAATGTAAACAAAGCTGTCAGGCTCGCTGCGATGATAAATGAGCCTGATGCAGCTTCCTTCACAGGGAATGAGGCAGGTAACTAAATAGAGCCCAAAGTCTTGTTTCTGAAACCTGAAATGCTGAAACTGCTCCTTACCTAACCATAGAGCACTGAATCCAGACTTTAAAAAGGATATGATATCGGGTGGAAAGTTACACCTGGGCAAAACCATCTCAGGGGGAGACAAATTAATTGTATTCTTTGCATACGGGGAGAATACTTTGCTTTTCCTTGCTGCACACAGATACCGACCAGCTTTACTATTACACTGTTATTTACAATTCGGCCGGGAAACATCACCTCCCCTCTCTACTACTGTTTGCAACAGATGAAATCTGCCTCCCCTGCAATTCAACATGGTTTTGCCCAGGTGTAACTTTCCACCCAATTTCCTCTTTCTTTCAAATCCGATCCGGAGTGATTAGTTCCAACCATAGCCCGGCACAATTCATGTGCCACAATTCAGAGACCATTTTGCATGTCATAAATGAAATCCACATTAAATATTAAGCCACAGGTGCACATCAACGCTGTAATAATTTGTGGGGGAATTTTATGTTATATTGAATTAAGGAAATTTTGTTGTTTTTTTTTATTCAGAAATTATTATTATTATTATTTTTGGCTGCTTTTAAACAGATTCTGTGTTTTTCTGATGAGTGCTGTAATTGCTTTATAAGTATATGTTTTGACAGTACCACCAGGTTAGAATCGTTTTGTGTGCTTGCAAATCACTAGCAAGTGAATAACCATTAAATGAATACCTGTAAGGAATACTGTGGCTCTTGCACTTATAGGCGCGTATCTTCCTTAGTGGGCACAGCTGGTTGTGTTCCCAGGGAAACACTCTGTTTCCATAGTTACAGAACAGCTGGAAATAGTTCCTGAGACCATCTCCATTTTGATCACCGAGTGCAAATTATTTAAATGCACCTAGAAACCTCAGTGTCCCCAGGAAAGGACCTGAAGTAGCTCATTTGCTCATTATTATTGGGGTTCCTTTACAGTTGGTAGCAACATCCAAATTTGCACCTCTACAAAACCATGTAAAACTGAACTGCAGGGGGCGATAGATTCCAAATGTGCAGTACCAGAAGGAAGATGTGAGCTTTCCTGGGGCAGCTTTACATTACAGGTTAAAATAAAGATGTGCATTGGCATTATGGGTGTAGTTTACTGCTCCAGTGATCTGTCTTTCGCAACGAAGGGCTGACTGATGTCAGCTTTTAGCCGTTTCCAGAAAGATAGCATCGTACCCGCAACTGCTTACTCTACGAAAAGTCCAATAACGACAGGTAAGTTTTCTTCATCCTAACCATCCCCTTTCCTGCAACCTAACCTTAATCCTCCCCTAACCCTAACCATCCCCTTCCTGCAACCTAACCTTAACCATCCCCTAACCCTAACTATATCTCTCCCCCCTCTCCACAGCCTAACCTTAACCTGCCCTTAAGCCAAACCATCCTCATTCCCCAGACTAACCTTAACCCTCCCCTAACCATAACCTTCCCTGTCCCATAACCTAACCTTATGCCTCCCCTAACCAGCCTTGTCCTGCAGTCTAGCCATAATCCTCCCCTCTACGCAGCCGAACCCTAACCATCCCTGTTCTGCAGCCTAACCTTAACCCTCCCCTAACCCTAACCATCCCCTTCCCACAACCTAACCTTTACTCTCCCTTAAGCCTAACCTTAATGCTCCCCTTTCCACAGCCTAACTTTAACCCTTCCCTAACCCTAACCCTCCCCTGGCCATAATCTTTCCTGTTCTGCCGCCTAACATTAACCATCCCCTTACCTTCCTCATCCCACATCTTAACCTTAATCATCTTTGTCCTGCATGGACAAGCATATTCAGCTGCTCCCTCCATCTCCCGCAGCCTAACCCTAACCTTCTATTAGCCTAACCTTAACCCTCCATCTCCTGCAATCTAACCCTAACCTTAACCCTCCATCTCCCGCAGCCAAACCTTAACCCAAACCCTAACCTTCCATGTCCCACAGCCTAACCCTAACCTTCACCTTCTATTAGCCTAACCTTAACCCACCATCTCCTGCAATCTAACCCTAACCTTAACTCTCCCGCAGCCAAACCTTAACCCAAACCCTAACCTTCCATGTCCCACAGCCTAACCCTAACCTTAACCCTCTATGTCCCACAGCCTAACCCTAACCCTCTATGTCTCGCAGTCTAACCCTAACCTTCTCCTTGTATGGGGTAGTGCCAGCGGCTCGTGTCAGGGAGGGAACATTTCACAATTGGGAATGGGCGGTTTGCCGAAATAGGGCCATTCGCTATAAGTACATGTTCTCAATGGTGCCCATTTTGGTACTGATACAGCCGCAATTCAGCTGCTGGCTGCATTGGCGTGGAAATTGGGCCATTTGGACCGGCAACTTTATCCTGGAGCATTTATCTATTTTTTTTTCTATTCAACTACTATCTCGACCCCTTAAAGTGTTTACATAGCTTCATCTAAAGGGTTCAACCATCAAAAGTCTAGGTTAAAAAATGGCTGACCAGTGAAGCTTTACACTGTACTCGGAGGTTATGATTTGTTATTGGATGATGATGACATCATCATCCAATAACAAATCAAAACCTCCATGAGCACAGTGCTACCTCTGGGGCAGCAGAATCCCTTATGAAGAGAACAACAGGCGTCTAACGTCACTGCTCAAGATACAGGAGAGCATGGGCCCTATTAGCGGGCTGCAAACTACCAATCACTGAGAAAAGAAGAGCAAGAAGCTTCATTTTTATTTACCAAGCAACGAAGAGCAGAACACGGATTTTAGTCCTATTTTATATCTTACTCCTTATGAGCAGTCACTTAAAAACTGCAGGTGGCGAACATTGTGCTGGGCTTCAAAGGATTCTTTTATGATTCTTCTTGGGATATAGGTTTATGGCCTTTACACTATCCCTGACATTTACATTTAATTGTGCTCAAATAAATCTGCTTTGTTATTTAATGCTCCTCTTCAGATTCTGTTTCTAGATCAGGGTTGTCAACTATCCCAGAATAATCAGGAAATTCAAGCTCTGCTCCCTGTCTCTCAATACGGTGAATACTAGGGTTAGAAGGGGTTGGCCGAGCCTTGATGATGTAATTTGTATCTGAAAGCCCCATCGCCACCCCTGGTAACACTAGGGGCCAAGATGTGGGAGATGTTGCCAATAGCAACCAATCAGATTTTAGCTCTCACTTTCCTATTACATACTTGAGAATGTCAACTAGAATCTGATTGGTTACTATGGCCAACATCTCCACTTTTCCAAACCCGCAGCTTAGTAAATCTCCTCTCCAGAGTTGCGTGATTTAGCAGAAACGTATACCGCAGCTCTACCGCACAAACTCTGGATCAAGCTATCGTGTTCAGTGTAGGTGCTTTGGACCTTGGTCAGTGATTTACAGAAACATTCATTAAAGATATTGCTTTATTATTGTAGTCTTCTGATTACAGTTCCTAAGACATCAATAAAAATAACAACATGAATAAACTGCATTACAATATACAGTACGCATCGTCTAGGAAGGGAAATTGTGGGTGATTGAATCATCTGTTGCATCTGGTGATGTAAATGTCAGTGAAGTTATCCAATATGCTCCTTAATTTAATGAAAGTGGAGTAAGATTCTTTGGGCTGTGCTTCTTGTAGGTGTTTTCTGTACATTATTTTAGTCCGCTTAGATATTGGTCTAGTAATCCTGTATAGAGAAAAATGTAAACATTAATATAACGTTAAATGATAAGGTTACCCAACTGCACCCTTAAAACTGCGTTATAATAATTCTACCTCTGACTTTGCACCAGTGTCAGGAAAATGGATAATATTTGAGGGGCGCAATTGTCCAAACCCTCTAACCTTTCAAGGGGCAATGCATTAACTTTCATTTTGACTTTCGATTCATTACATTTAATAGAAAAAAAAAAGTAAACTTGTACATAATACAATACCAATAGTCATAACAAACAAATTGAGAACAATACGAGAGAGCTGAGGTTTGGTGTCTAGATCCATTTATTAAGCATTAATAAGCTACACTATCCTATCATGCTGACACTATAACAACAATACCCAGACGAGCTGACGCATTTTACTGATCTGTATACACATTCTCTGTAATAGGTAAGTGATAGGATTGGCACATTCCATCCTATTTGATTTGGTTGGAGGCATTTCTGGACACTTGCAATTATCGGGATAATCAGCCTATTATCTGATTTCTCCAATAATTGTATAGTGTTTACCCTGCCTAAAGCTGGCAATAAACTAGAGCGATTATGAATTGCACAAGATAAATTTGTCAAACGCCACATAAATGTTCCAGGAATGCTCTGGTACGATTATTTGATCTTTTGGTAAGCGTACAATATTTCAAGCTGAACCAGTCAGCTCACTGAAAGGCTCCCTCTTCCTTCCTGGCGGCAAATCGTCCTGTTGATCGGGCCACCTCCTGCAGGGATTGGTGAGCTTAACTAAGATCATCAGATAGATTCCTTTTCCATCTCTACCTGCAGATATTTTTAAACTGTGGTATCAACATTTTAACCACCACCATATATAAAAGTACTTATTGCTTACACTTAATAGTCATATGTGGTTTCTAACATACAAAAGAAAGAATGGAGGAAGTAAATATGAATAGCTTGGAGCAGAGAAGAGAAGGACGGGAGGGTGGAAGATTCAGAGGAAATGTGCAGATGACGTCACTGAAAGGGTGGTTGATAAGTGGAATAACCTCCCATCTGAGGTGGTAGAGGATAACACAGAAGAACAATTTTAACATGCTTGGGATACATATAAATTTCACGAGGGTGCATTGATGACGCAATTTCTCAACTCCATCCCTACTGCGCAATGATGCCATTCACCATATTCGCCCCTGGCCCGATTGCAACAACAGCTATGGGATAAACCTTTCAGTGCTTAAGATTATAAAAGGAAAACCATATTCAATGTAATAGAAAGTAAAGGGTCAGGAGGATGCAGCGTTCATCCAGAATAATTTACCGAATCCAGACGCACCATTTCCAGGCAAGTGGAAAACGATGGCGAATGGAGAGTGCGCATATCTGGGTATAAGGCTTCCAGCACAGAGTTTTATCCTCAGAATCCAGGCTTCTACGCTGAAAGCCTTTCCGATGGGGGTGCGGGACGAGCCCCCATGTTTATAGTGTTTATGTATGGAAGGAGAGGAGACGTATTTAAATCATACAGTAAGGTCATTGTGAACCTCTTCGCGCATTTTCTGTGGGGACCAGTGAGTAAATGTTAAAGCAAGGTCCTGCCGTTGGAAATCCTGCTGCCATCTGCTATTGGATATCTGACGCCCAACGTTACAAAGAACCGCCGTGGTGCTGAATGGAGCATCGGGACATATGGAGCCCGATTAAATTATCCGCGGTGACTGGTCGCGGTGCTTTTTCCGTGAAATTACATTGCCGATTTTATCTCGCACATAGAGGTGTATTTTAAAATCCATGCATTTTTCTTACCGTAATAGACTGGAATAGGCGCACCTTGCGCTTATTCCCATCTTCCTGGTCAATTGAATGGGGTCCATGGAATACAGAGAGGTTTTAATGAGTGGTTTATATATTTATTCTTTATTTTAGTATTATTAGTTTATTAAGAATGAGTGTGTACAAATGCAAAGATAATGTAAGAAAAAAATTATACAACAAATACAAATATCATTCAGATAGAGTTTAATAATAACCTGGAAGACATCAGGTGTATATATAAATACACACACACAGACACACACACACGCACAGACACATAGTGTTTCAGCAATAGCTGTGACCGTCTGGTCACATGTACTATATCACTGGCACGTGTGCTGTCTGCTGGGGATGGGCGAGCTATGTATTTGACTCCCAGATTATGGTCTTATTGCATTAGCTGCTTCCTGAACACACTTGTTACAAAATAATCGTATTATTATTCATGCTAGATATTATTGGTATAGTAAATGCTATAAAATGATAGATAGAATCTGATTGTTTACACCTATACTTATCCTGTTTAAGGATGTTTTTTTTTACCACTTGGTTTCACTTTACATGGAGATAATAAGTCTTTTTTTTTTAAATTACCACAATAAGATTCATTATCCCTGTGATCTCTGACGTTTTAAAAAATGGGCCTCTAAGGGCCAGATTTACTAAGCTTGGTTGCCCATAGCAACCAATCAGATTTTAGCTGGCAATCTCTATTATGTAAAAAGAAAGTGTAAAAAGAAAGTGAAAGCTAGCATCTGCAACATCTCCACATTTCCAAACCCGCTGCTTAGTAAATCTGGCCCTTAATAAATGTGCTTCAAAGACCTTTTACAGAAAGGCAAACACTGAATCTATTCGCTGTCCTGCAGACAGATCACTGAAATTCAAGGTCATTTTTTAACAATTTTATCATTTCATTCAGCATCACGGTTCAAAACAGGATTGCACAATCTTTAATTAACCGTGATATATTTCCTTAACTGCTGCTCCAGACTCACATAGCAAAAATATCTTCCAATACATGAGCAGCGCATCTGTTTCCTGTTTCATAGCTGCTGCTGCTTAAGAAATACCCAGGGACAGCCAGAGGTTTTCTTTCCATAGGCCATGGTTCCCCTAGACACAGTGGACCCCTTGTTAATGGTATTAAAAGGTGAATGCATGGTTCATATAATGAACTTGAGCTTCAAGTAACTGCAGGGTAGCAGGGGGGTGGATTGAAAGGCAGGAAACAGGACCAGATACTCATCTAACAGCGTATTGCAAACAAAGGGGTTCCATTCACAGGGTTACCGACTCTCCAGGAGACTCCTGAAATTTGTGCAGTTTTCCTGCTATCCCGGGAGAGCCAACAAATCTCCTGCAGGAGACTTGAGGCCTTGGTTTTAATACAAAACACAGCCTCAAGTCCTGCCCCCACCCCCCAGCCTAGCAACACTACCATTTATAGTGTTACTAGGAACTGATGACATGATTAGCCTCATCAAACCCCACCCCCACCCCTAGAAACACTATGAAAACAGTCATTGCTAGTCAGGGGGCCGACCGACCTCTAACACCGATCCAAGAGGGAAGCTGTGCAAAGTGGGCAACCCTGTACATTCACCTGCTCCTAAATTCAGTATATGAGTGGAGAACAGAACAGAACTTACACAGACCCTCCAACATGACCCATTCCATTAGGTAAAATATACTCTGCACCTGAGCTTCCAACTGTCACTCACCTGGTGAACTGATATTTAAAAAATTGTCGCTCCAACAAAGGTGGTTACCATAGTAACTGACAGTTGCAAACTGAGAAGCAGAGCATTTTGTACCTAATGGAATGGGTCATGTTAGAGGGTATGCTTACGTGTCCATAATGCCCCTCAACAGTCGAAATCTCAGGGAACTCCCCCTCACAAATTATCTAATACGTTTTTAATTTGACCAATTCACAATTGTAATAAACCAATTTCATTATTATTTATTACAGTTATTATAATTATTCATGTTATTAGACAAATTAACAAATTATGTTATTAAACAAATATGATTTAATATTATTAAACAGTATTACACAATATTATAAAACAAAAATGGGGAAAAGAAATAATAAACCACCAACACATTCACATTATTTTGATCTGTTGTCACCGGGCTTCTGAAAGACATGGGGCCCATAGGTTGGTACCTACTCTGCCTATTTGGCAATGCAGCATTGGTATTTAAGAAAATTGGACATAAGGGGGGCTAAACCCAGCCCTTACTGTACAATTTAAATAGGAAGCCCTGCCCACCTGGGTTATAAAGTACGCACAAAGATCTGTTGCGCTTCACACCTGACATGAAAAAATCTCCGCACGTCCAGCGTTCTGATGCATATCTCAGGGTTCTAGACATGCACAGTATTGAATCATGGCTGTTTTTCGTTCTTAGCCGAGGATCTGGTCTATAGTGTGACAGATCCACCAATGCCGATGGTAAACCTCATCTGTAGTACTAGCTATTGACTGACACGTTCAATAATAGAAGGCCTTAGTTTTGTGTGGTATCCTTTAACACCCTTTCTCCGGGATCCTCTCTCTGGACTGGGGCAGAGTTTGAAAATAAGAGGAAATCAGGTGAAAAGTTACACCTGGGCAAAACTAAGTTTTAAACTGTTTGGAAGTTCCGGAACAGAGTATTTTGTACCTGGTGACAGAGCTGGATTTAAAATTCATGGGGCCCTATCGAAGATGCTGGTTTGGGGCCCCCCAAGGGGGTCTGCATGTCGGAAATTACAGCTCTCATCTGATAAGGCAGCAAGGATGATTAACAGTGTTGGATCCTGGGCAGCCATGGGCCCCTGGGGCTCACCAGGCTCTAGTCGGGTGCCTAGCTTGCCTTGTGGGTGATCTGGCCCTGCCTGGTGGAATGGGTCATGTTGGAGGTTCTGTGCCTGTATGGTTAGTTACCTGTGTACTGTACATCTGCTGTGAGTGATAGGACGCCCTGTTCAGCAGATCCAAGATGGCGGAGCACAGCTGACCCTCTGTGAAATCATTCAGACTGCTGTCATCTCCTCTGGTAAGAGAATACATACAGAATATTTACCATCAGACATGCAAAAACACTTTCCTGCTTCTTAAGTTGTAGCTAAAATCTTTGCTTTGTACCAGGGGTGGAATTTGACAGACTTGGGCCACATAGCCAGGAGGCAGGGCCCAAGTTTGGAGGGGCGGGGCTAGGCAGAGCCAGACAGGACTAGTGGTGGAGTTGGGTAGTACCGTTGCAATGCTTGGCACCCCGTGTATAAGTGCTGAGCACTGTTTTAAGCTGTCAACTCCCTTAGAATGTAGGGGGAGCCCCTCTTCTCAGGGCCCCGTAGCAGCCACACCCCGGAACTCCCTGTAGTTATGGCCTTGGGGCTAGATCTACTTGGGGGTAGATCCAGAACTACGTACATGAGTGAATTTACGCTAGCCGCTAGCGTAAAAGCGCCCATTAGTACTTACTTTGCATGAGCGTAGCAGATGTTACACCACGTAACTCAAAGCGTAAGGGCCAGTCACGTATCAGCATCGTAACTACGTACGAAGGGGCGTCCCAGCCATACAATACACGGAGGCGGGGTGAGGCAGTTAAATCATACAGTATGGGCGTGCTTAGGCGCGAAAGAACGTGCAGTCATTACGGCCGACAGGAGTTACGCTTTGAAAAGTTAAGATAGAGTTTGTATAAAATGGCTTGGCTAAAGTACGTCCGTCCTAGGGGAGTGCATAGTAAATACGCTACGCTAGGAAACGTAATGGAAACGTAGCTCTGGATCTGTCCCCTGGTTTGTATTAGCTAGAAAATAGCAGGGTGTGTGCATCATGTACGCTAGGTGGGAGGTAGTTTACTTTTATGATAAGGGGGCATTTTACAGTCCTTACCCCCTATCCAAACAAGAGATAGAGAGAAAAAGATAGATGGAGAGCGAGAGAACTAGAGAGAGCAGGAGGAAATAGAAAATAGATATCCAAATAGATAGACCTACAGACAAAAAGATATAGATGATAGATGGAGGCTGGATATAAGAGGCACACATGGAGTCTGTACATTACAAGGGGCAGACATGGACGATGGACATAAGGGGCACACATGGAGGCTGAACATAACAAGGGGCAGACAATGAAAGCTGGACATTACAAGGGGCACACATGTAGGCTGGTCATTACAAGGGGCAGACAATGGAGACTGGACATAACAAGGGGCATACATGGAGGCTATACATTACAAGGGGCATACATGGAGGCTGAATATTACAAGGGGCAGACATGGACGCTAGACATTAAAAGGGGTAGACAATAGAGGCTGGACATTATAAGGGGCAGACAATGGAGGCTGGACATTACAAGGGGAATACATGGAAGCTGGACATTCAAGGGGCAGGCATGGACGCTGGACATAAGGGGCTCACATGGAGGCTGGACATTACACGGGGCAGACAATGGAGGCTGGACATTACAAGGGGCACACATGGAGCCTGTACATTACAAGGGGCTCACATGGAGGCTGGACATTACAAGGGGCAGGCAATGGAGGCTGGACATTACAAGGGGCAGGCAATGGAGGCTGGATATTACAAGGGGCAGGCAATGGAGGCTGGACATTACAAGGGGCAGGCAATGGAGGCTGGACATTACAAGGGGCAGGCAATGGAGGCTGGACATTACAAGGGGCAGGCAATGGAGGCTGGACATTACAAGGGGCAGGCAATGGAGGCTGGACATTACAAGGGGCAGACAATGGAGGCTGGACATTACAAGGGGCAGACAATGGAGGCTGGACATTACAAGGGGCAGACAATGGAGGCTGGACATTACAAGGGGCAGACAATGGAGGCTGGACATTACAAGGGGCAGACAATGGAGGCTGGACATTACAAGGGGCAGACAATGGAGGCTGGACATTACAAGATGGACAATACAAGGGGCAGGCAATGGAGGCTGGATATTACAAGGGGCAGACATGGAGGCTGGACATTATAAGGGGCAGACATGGAGGCTGGACATTACAAAGGGCATACATGGAGGCTGCACATTACAAGGGGCAGACATGGAGGCTGGACATTACAAGGGGCACACATGGAGGTTGGTCATTACAACGGGCAGACAATGGAGGCTGTACATTACAAGGGGCATACATGGAGGCTGTAATAGGAACTGAAACTTATGAGGGGGCTGCAATAAGGGATGAAAAATTATAGGGGACTGCAATAACTGCTGATGAGGGGTGAGATCCAGCACCTTTTTTTTTTTTTACAAAAAAGCACTGGATAGATAGATGTGAGATAGATAGATAGATAGATAGATAGATAGATAGATAGATAGATAGATAGATAGATAATATCCTGCTAAAAAATAAAGCAACATGATGCATATATGACTCTTCTATCTGGTCTCCACATGGTGACTTAGAACGGATAAGAGTATTTAAGAGAGAAAACGTTACCATTTACCTTACTGCTGATGCATAACTCATCTCAGACACCAGCTTCCTCGGAGAATCAGCTTGGGGATCCGAATTCGTGGGCTGTTTATAGAAACTGACCTCTTCCACGTCCCTAGTAGGTAAATAACTACTTAGTTTTGTTACTGTGAAACAGGGAAAAACACGCAACTTTATCTTTTTATCAGTAATATTCATTAACCTATCCAATATAAGCAGATGTTTCGAGGTCAAAGGGCGGATTGAGATCCAAAAGTGACCCTGAAAGAAAATCTTTAAAGAAGCCTCATAGGGGCTAATGAATTAATCAGTGGACCTCATATACCGCACATACGCAGTCTACGTAAGGAAACGATACGTAGATTACGTAAAATAGTTACTACGCATGCGTAGTAGCTACTATCGGGAAAGTACGTGGCACACGTACGGGGTTGTGAATTCGGCCCTTATAATTATGTCCAGCCATCCATATCTATCCCCTATTATTATGTCCAGCCATCCATATCTGTCCCTTATTATTATGTCCAGCCATCCATATCTGTCCACTATTATTATGTCCAGCCATTCATATCTGTCTCCTATTATTATGTCAAGCCATTCATATCTGTCTCTTATTATTATGTCCAGCCATCCATATCAGTCCCCTATTATTATGTCCAGCCATCCATATCTGCCCCTTATTATTATGTCCAGCCATCCATATCTGTCCCTTATTATTATGTCCAGCCATCCATATCTGCCCCTTATTATTATGTCTAGCCATCCATATCTGTACTTATTATTATGTCCAGCCATCCATATCTGCCCCTTATTCTTATGTCCAGCCATCCA
The DNA here is from genome assembly GCA_011038615.1 of Limnodynastes dumerilii. NCBI lineage: Eukaryota > Metazoa > Chordata > Amphibia > Anura > Limnodynastidae > Limnodynastes > Limnodynastes dumerilii. The sequence continues at coordinate 18,465 of WWET01005486.1, read as the reverse complement.
TATCTGTCCCTTATTATTATGTCCAGCCATCCATAGCTGCCCCTTATTATTATGTCCTGCCATCCATATCTGCCCCTTATTATTATGTCCAGCCATCCATATCTGTCCCTTATTATTATGTCCAGACATCCATATCTGTCCCTTATTATTATGTCCAGCCATCCATATCTGCCCCTTATTATTATGTCCAGCCATCCATATCTGTCCCTTTTTATTATGTCCAGCCATCCATAGCTGCCCCTTATTATTATGTCCTGCCATCCATATCTGCCCCTTATTATTATGTCCAGCCATCCATATCTGTCCCTTATTATTATGTCCAGCCATCCATAGCTGCCCCTTATTATTATGTCCTGCCATCCATATCTGCCCCTTATTATTATGTCCAGCCATCCATATCTGTCCCTTATTATTATGTCCAGCCATCCATAGCTGCCCCTTATTATTATGTCCTGCCATCCATATCTGCCCCTTATTATTATGTCCAGCCATCCATATCTGTCCCTTATTATTATGTCCAGCCATCCATATCTG
>WWET01005485.1:41789-64981 GCA_011038615.1 Limnodynastes dumerilii | reverse complement strand
CCTTGAAACTGCAGCATTAAGTGAGAAAAACCCATGTGCTATTACCCAGGATCTCCATAACACAGGATGTTTTGGTCCAAAGAGCAATACAATATTGAAATTAATGTGATGCAAGTATCTAAAGGACTTAAACGTCAAATGTTTTTTTATAAAAAAAAACAAACAAACATATAATAATCTTCTGAGATTACCCTCTTAGTCCCTCGCAATGGTACGTAAATCAGTCAGTCATCAGTCATGTCATAAAAGCAGAAGATATTCTGTAGCTAATCTCCTTGCATGCAGAATGCAATTCCATACACAGGGAGATCCGTACAACAGGGTGTGCAATACCCTCTGCATGCCTAAATTATGCCGTATGGATCTTTGTGTGGACTGGTGCAGATCTACACGGAAACAATAGTAATAGTTTATGGGCACGTATTTCCTCCAAATTCTGTATGTGAGAGAGGAGTGACATGGCAGTCCACTACCCTCTTATATACAGAGTTCCAGACCTCCATGCGTGCAGAACGCATGAAGATGTCTGGATCCAGGCCTAATGTTTCACCTCTTCCCTTGATCCCCTCCTCACACTTAATTCCACCATGTCCTGCCTTAACCTAGCCACCTCTCTCTACAACACCGCCCTCTCCTCCGCCCTTGACGCTGCCTGACCTCCCTTCGCCACATCAACCCCCAACCCTGGCACTCCCTGCTCACACAGTTCCAAAAAAATCAATGCTCCCGTACTGTGGAGCGCCTCTGGAGAATCTCCCGTTCCCTCAGAGACTTTAACCACTTCAAGTTTATCCTCTCCTCTTTTAGCTCCACCCTCGGCAAGGAATCCTTCAAGTACCTCATCCTCTCCCAATCATCTAACCCCCGCCTCCTCTTTGCCACCCCTTCCACTCTCTTCTCCACCCCTCCCTTCTCCATTTCTGCCTCAGACTTTGCCACCAACTTCACTTCCAAGATTGACTCAATAAGGAGCTCCAACTCCTCTACTATTACCTCTCATCCCCCTCCTACTTAACCCTCTCATCTCCTCCCCAGCTTCATACCAATGTCTGCCTTCATCCCCACCTTGGCTAAGGAAGTACACTCCCTTCTTTTATCAACCCCCCCCCCTCTTTTTTCCACCCCCCCCCCCCATCAACATGCCAACTTGATCTTATCCCCTCTAATCTTCTCCGGTCTCTCCCTCTCTCCAATTGCTCTCATCTCGCCCACCTCTTCAACTTATTCCTCTTTTGGCTTCTTCCCCTCCCCCTTTAAACACGCTCTTGTCTCCCCCATCCTTAAAAAAAACCTAACACTGACCCCACCTCATCCTCAAACTACCAACCCATCTCCCTTCTCCCCTTTGCCTCCAAACTTCTTGAACGCCTTGTTTACAACCATCTAATCAGCAATCTCACCGACAACTCCATCATGCACCCTCTTCAGCCTGGGTTCTGTCCCTCCAGTCCACTGAAACTGCTCTGACTAATGTCACAAACAATCTCCTCTGCCAAATCTAAGGTCCACTTCTCCCTTCACATAACATGGATCTATCGGCAGCCTTTGACACTGTTGATCACCCTCTCCTGCTCCACACCTTTCACTCTCTCAGCCTCTCTGGCACTGTCCAATCCTAGTTCTCCTCCTTCTCAGTCTCAACTCCCAGCTCCTCCTCCTCTACCACTCCTCTTCCAGTTGGTGTTCCCCAGGGCTTAGTTCTTGGTCCCCTTTTATTCTCACTCTATATCTCCTCTCTTTGTGACCTCATCAGCTCCTTTGGTTTTCACTGCCACCTCTATGCCGACGACACTCAAATCTATCTCTCCTCCCCTAATCTCTCTCCTGTCCAGGATGTCCCAGCGCTTTCTCAAGCTTAACATGGACAAAATTGAATCATAGCCTTCCCTCCACCATCTCCTCCTCTACCCAAGCCCACATCCATAGCTGGCAGCAGACCAGCTTAACCGCAGATACCACTAAAGCATTCGTTAACTCCCTCATTATTTCCCGTCTTGACTACTGCAACATTCTTCTCTCCGGCATCCCTCTGGTCTGTCTTGCTCCCCTACATTCCATACTAATTGCCGCAGCCAGACCCCTTTTCCGCCTCAAACACACTGCCTCCACCTCCTCTCTCTGTCTATCTCTACACTGGTTTCCTGTCCCTTTCGGAATACTCTTCAAGCTCCTCACCACAACTTACAAGGTTCTCTCTTCCACCACTACATACCTCTCCTCCCTTATCTCCATCCACACTCCCGTCTGATCCCTCCAGTCTGCTGGTGTCCACCACCTCAATAACTACCTCTCACTCCTGCATCCAAGACTTCTCCCAGGTTGCACCTCTACATTGGAAAAACCTACCACAATCAGGCAATCCAGTATCCTAAAATCATTAAAACACTCCCTCAAAACCCACTTATTCAAGCTAGGCTACCCTTTTCCCCCTAAGCTTTCCTGCCCTCCCCATCTTCATCCCTGTGTCTTTTGTTTGTCACCTCTCCCACTTAGCATGTTAGCTCTTCTGAACCTCGCCCTCCTCCCTTATGTCATCACCCCTCTACCTTCTCCTCATTAATTTCCTTCTTTTCCTCTCTACTATCTATCTCTCTTCTTATTCATCTGCTCTTACACACATATACGGCATCTTTATCTTCCATACATATTGTTCTGCTATCTTTGTACTGTATTTTATTTTTGCATTGCACACGTATTGTATTCCTTATTTATTTTAACTTGTACCGTCTGTTAATTGTGTTGCATATGTAACTATTGCCATTGTACAGCGCTGCTGACACCGCGTGGCACCTTATAAATAAACGTTAATAATAATAACAATAGTAATAAGGTTCTATAGACTTTTCATCATAGACAGACTTACTTGTTACTACTCTGTGTATGTCTGTCACATAGTCCAGATGTTGATACCTAATCCCTTGAGGTAAGTGTGAGGAAAGTCCATGTCCTGAGAAATCCAAAGCAACATAGTGATATTCTGCACAGCCCAAAAAAAAAAAAATATATTTTAAATATAAACCACAAACACATTTTAATTGAAAAATACATTTAATGTTTTGGTTTACAGAGGAAACTATTGCTTTAATTGTTCAACATTTGTTTTACACATACATATACAATACCATAGCTATTATTTTAAGATATACAAGCTACAGGTTATATAATGAATTAAAGTTTCTAGGTCTGATAAATCACTTAGTAATTATCACTAACAGAAAAATATTAAACCAATAATGCATTAAATGTAACCTGAGATGGTAAAGAAAAGTTTTGGAACTTTGGTGGAAATTTTTGTGGAAGTTTTGTTTTTGTGTAATAAATGGTCCAGACTGCAACCTATATCCCTCTTGCCCTGCCAACTGAGCTTTCCTCAATTGAGGATTAGCGTTACTGCATAGACCCCATCAACTAACTGGACTATATCAGTGAAAGAACTACATTTGTCCTAATGTGAAATCTTTATTTGCAATCTTCGCTACTACGGCTAGTCAGTTAAACCATTCTGTACTAGTCCTACTGTTATGGAAATTAAGGGGAATATATATATACCAGTATTTAATGATATATTTATATATTTTGCTGTTTTATTGTTTGCATTTGTCTAAACTGCTTTTGTATATTGCTTATGCACATTGATATTCATATATACCATTGCACTGTAAAATGTATTAAAGAACAAGTCGACTGTATTCAATTTTATATGATTTATACGACAGATAGGGTATCTTGTGTTTTTTTTTATAAATTGTGCTATATGTAATTTTGTTTATCTCTATTTAAACGGGCTGCAAAACATCCCTTTTTTGCTACCCTCTGTGACATCACCTTCTACTTTCCAAATATTCTAGTGCAGGATTTACCCAATTTGATATACATCTAATAAGGCTGTCCTGTAAGAATACAATTTTAGGAATGTACAACATGGTTTTAAATTATATTCTTATATCTAGCCACAAATTATTTTTGTTATGTAACTTTATCCCTCACGCTTGTAAGTTTTCTAAATCAAATTGCAGATGTTAGGGAAGAATTACAAAAACACTTCTACCCCCAATATATTGTATTTCTATTGACCAGTAAAAAGAGAAGGCCAAAGACTCACCTTGTGGAAGCAAAGGAATAAGTTTGTCAAATGTATTGGCATTATCTAACCAGCCATGTAAGCAAAGAACAGGCCGACCTTCAGATAAACCCCAGGCTTTCGCTGCAAGGTGTCCCCAAGGAACTTTAAACCGCAATTCTAAATAGAGAGGGGGAAAACAATTTTTTTTAATTTCAGTTCATTTTATCTGACCTATCACGTGCTTATACATATACTAGCAGAAGTACTCTGCGTTGCCTGGGTTTAAATCTTCAAATTATTGAGTTATCAATGAGTTGGATGTAACTGTCAATGTTTTAAAAATAATTAGCAGCTTAGCAGCTCTGCCAACACACACATAAGATGGCTGCCCAGTGTGTATTTTGTATTTGGGGTGAAATTTTAAATAAGCTGAACCCGTTACACCCAAACTCCTCACACAACTTATCTTATATATTCACACCACACCCTCTTTTCCATAAGCCCCACCTAAATCGGGACATTTGGGAGGAAAGCTAAAATTGTTTAATTGTTTTATTTTTTTTCCTTATTATGTGTTCTCTAATGCTGCCCAAACCTGATGAATGACCCACCTATTCACTTATAACTTATATATATTAAAATAAAAAATGCACATCAACAAATATATATACACATAAAAAGCAAAAAATAAAAATAAATAAATAATATTAAATAATATACCAATCCAGCAATAATATTATTAACTCTATTAACAGTACTTATCTAGGGCCCCAAATATAAATATGCTGCTATACTTATATTTGTCCAGTTTTTTTCTGTGCACTATGAATAATGATCAGCAAATCCAGGGGATAGGATACATGGCCTTATAAAAGAACGTCTTAACCGCACATGTGCTCAGTAGATTTGGTCCGTGTGAGACAGCTGTATTTGCGGTGAGTTCCGGGTGTGTGATGGTGCCGTCGGGAGCGGGGATTCCTCCGTTCGGTTTCACTCTTCGCTAAGCGGCACCAACTCTGTGCACAAAAGTTCACAAACCTCAGGGCCACTGTACTTCTCCTGTTCATACCACACCATAAATCCCTCACCTGGACGGCGCCCGTTCTCAGTGTACAAAGGATACTCGCTGGATTAGTAAGAAGACACTTTGACGCGTTTCTCCTTATTGGGTTTCTTCAGAACTCACGGCAGATACAGGTGTCTCACACAGACTAAATCCACTGAGCACATGTGCGGTTGAGACACGCCACATTGTAGCATCGGTCGGGACAACACTACATACAGGTGGAAGCCCAGATTTGGGTGAAGACTTGTAAGTTGAATTTACTTAGTCACCACCTATAAAAGTGTCCCTATATCTACATAATAAGGAACACTGAGTATGAATAACTGGAAAGGAAACATGTTGGATTTTTTCCATAAACTCTGTAACTCCTTACTGCATCAATGAAAATATATCTTTCTCTAGTTTCTTATAATACCTCATAGATAGATAGATAGATAGATAGATAGATAGATAGATAGATAGATAGATAGATAGATAGATATGCTTGATGCTTATAATTCAACAAAAGATAATCTGTTAATTCAATATTAACTATATGGGAACTGCCCATCTGGGATTGATGCTTTATATATAGAAGCACTAATAATCTCTGACAAACGTGATGTATTATTACCACAAGAAGTATATATATATTTCTCTTACCTACAGATATTGGACCTGATTCAGAGTTTTAGCGGATGTAGAAGTGGCAACCACTAAAACGTGCTATTCAGAGGTGCGTGTTTCAGTAGAAACACGCACCTCTGAATTGGCCGTATTTCCAAAAAAAAATACGATAATTGTGGCAGTGCCCAAAGGGTATAAATATACCCCAATGACAGTAGTCCTGTCATTAGCGTCGGGATGTCCTGCGGACATGGTATTCGTTGTCTGTATAGGGTTTTTTATTTTGCTAAGGACACCCCCGGAATAAAAGCTTACAAGACTGGACCCCCATCAGAGCAGGTAAGTATGGTATATTTTTTTATTTGTGTGGGCATTTTTTTAAATATTTTTATTTAAAGGGCACATTGCGCTGGTTTCATTATTTAAAAATGTGGCCACTATTTTAATTTTTTAAAAGAAGGGGACAAGGATATGGGGGTTTTTTGTTTTTTTTTTGAAGGGACACATCACAATTTTTTTTTTTTTTTTATGTGGGCACTGTCATTTTTTTCTAATGAAAGGGACGTGGTATTTGCATTATTTTAGTATTTAACATTATTGGGGGGCACTTGGGACATTTACATTTTTGGCTTTTTGGAAGGGCACAGTATATATATATATTATTTTAAAAGGCATGGGCATCTAACGCTTTTTGGGGTAGGGCATGCTGCCGATAGTAGTGCTACTACCGCAAGCATGCCTTGCCATTCATGGGCATACTTGGACTAGTAGTTCTACTGGCGGCAGCATGCCCTGGTGGGCCGTTTTTTATTTATTTATTTGCAGTGCTTGCAGGTTGCGGTGGAGGAAGTAGCAGGGGAAGGGGTTATTTTATTTTTTAAACTAATTACTTGCTTTTTTTTTCAGCTCCATTGAGCTGAACCTACACTTACACCATCTCATGAGATGGTGTAAGCGTAAAGCTTATTAAGCAGCCACCAGACCGCAGTGGAAACAGAACTTAAATGAGAAAAGCGACATTTTTCTCATTTAAATATTATTCCACAGGCGCAGCCCGGTCGGATGTGATCACAGACGGATTCTGTACGCTCCCGATCTGGGCATGCGCAGGAGACATTTTGGCTGCGCTGAAAAATAGACGGAAGCGCAGCTCTGAATCAGGTCCATTGTGTCAATGTTCATCATGGTATCACAGATATTGGAACATAATTAAGACAGACAGATCAAAAGATCATGACATAATAAATAATGTGAATATTGTTTGAATAACCTCTTGAGACAATATAGATGTTCCTTTCCCCCTTACAGACATGCACTGCCTTATAGTGTGGTGGTTAGGTCCCAGGGCGTGTAGTGTTTGTGATGCTGGGTTTGAATCTGAACCAAGCAAGAAGAAAAATATTTTTGTAATTTTGCAGTTCATGAGTTTTATATTTTACATCTCACGCTGAATGTTGTCTTCCTTTGGCTTATGTACAAAATAAAAATAAAAGTCTTATCGATTTACCTACCTTTGACAATTACAAACTATTTTAATGCTGACTGACTATGTTTCATTGTGGTAGTATGAATAAGTTTTTTCCTTGATTAATAATTCCCCCAAGATGTTTATACATAGAAGCATCAATAATTTCTGACAAACGTGATGTACTATTACCACAAGAAGTATATATATTTTTCTCTTACTTGCAGATATTGTGTCACTATTTTAATGGTATCACAGATAATGGAACATAGTCAAGGCAGAGAGATCAAGATCAGGACATAATAAATATTGTGTATATTGTCTGCATAACCTCTAGATTTGTGAATCTCCGTCTTATAGATGTTCTTTCCCCCGTTACAGAGATGTACCGCCTTGTAGTGTAGTGGTTAGGTCCCAGGGCTTGTAGTATCTGCGATGCTGGGTTTGAATCCAAAGCAAACAAAAAATGTTTGTAATTGTGCAGTTCATGCGTTTTATATTTTACAACTTACGCTGAATGTTGTCTCCGTTGGGCTTATGTACAAAAAAATGTTTTATTGATTCACCTGCTTTTGATAATTACAAACTATTCTAATGCTGAAAGATTACGTTTCATTGGGGTATTATGAACAAGTTTTTCCCTTGACTAATACTTTCCCCAAGATGAGTATATACAGTATTCTCTCCCCCTGCATACTCAATTCTTCCTCCTTTTATATACTCATGTGTTTAATACTTTTTATTACCATTTCATTACAAACCTTTTTTAATGCTTATATTTATTCAGCTCACAGGTGTGCTTTTACCTTGAAGCACCTGATTGGTCCACCCGGGTATTTATACTATCCACCTGGGAGATGCATACAAAGCGCCTTTGACAAAGCCCGATGGGAGGGCGAAACGCGCGTCAGAAAACCTACGGAGATCTCTTACTGTGTGCACCGGTCCGTCTCCCTGCAACCTCCGGTTTACAGCTTTGATACCACTGTTCTTTTCCCTCTGCCCAGCCAAACCTGAGTTCTAGTTCAGGAAAGGGTGAGATACTGCACAGCATGTGCGACGCGTCGGTCGTTAGACCACTAGTTTTCCCTGATAGGGACAGCCTTCTTGTTATTTCAGTGTAGCTTAATGGCTGTGGCAGCTGGTGAATTTGTTCTATATTTTTTTCCTATTTTTTTTTATTTTATATGTTTTTATTGAAGTATAACAACACCAAGAAGATTGTACATACAACTTCTAACAAACATATATCTGCGGTAGTACAAATAAAACAATGCAGCAGTCATGGAGACGGGAACATTACACAATTTGGAACACAGCACTATATTCCCATTGGGAGTCTCCCTAGCGGATCAGGGGTTGTCAAAACCTTTACATAGGGTAAAACCGGGAAGGGGAAAAGTTAGAGGGGAGGATGGGGGAAGAGTTCAGAGCACAGAGCTCTAGACCTAGAGCTAATCATGTATTGTTCCAACATGGGTGGTACGTTGGAATTGAGATAATGCTGAAGTAAGTAAGCATATGGGTGGAGTGGATCTGCAATAATTTGTTGCCTCGCCATGTGCCGCTGATAGTCTCAACCTGCCTGTCACCTTCTAGAAGTGATCATTAAGGTAGTTTTTTTGGGTTTATGGGACATGCCTGATCTCAATGGCCCCCTATTATTGTCTTATACACATCTTTGGTCTTAAATTCGAGCCAATAAAACCAGGTGTCTCTGTGTATCTCATATGTTTGGTCAATATCGGATTGTATCTCGTCCATGGAAGCATAATAATCAATTTTTTGAAACCAGCTGCGTGTTGTGGGAGGGGAAGTGGAACGCCATAGCGCAGGAATCACCGCTTTGGCCGCTAGATGTGGAATTCTTATTGAGAGTGAAAGGGCTATGGCAGATCATCTTAACAAGTATTTCTGTTCAATATTCACAAAAGAAAGAGAGGGGAAGGGTCCACTTTTGAATGGGAAGACTATTAATACAGTGGGGGCAATTACTACTACTTTCACTGAGGAGCAGGTATTAAAAGAACTTTCAAAATTGAAAGTGAATAAATCAATGGGACCAGATGGGATACATCCGAGAATACTAAAAGAGCTTAGAGGGGTGCTGGCAAAACCATTAACTGAATTATTCAATCAGTCACTAATAAATGGGGTAATTCCAGAGGACTGGAAAATAGCAAATGTAGTCCCTCTGCATAAAAGTGGAAGTAGGGAAGAAGCATCAAACTACCGACCAGTGAGTCTAACATCAGTAGTAGGGAAATTGATGGAAATGAGATAATGTTGAAGTAAGTAAGCATATGGGTGTAGTGGATCCGCAATGATTTGTTGCCTCGCCATGTGCCGCCGCTAGTCTCAACCTGCCTGCCACCTTCTAGAAGTGATCATTAAGGTAGTTGTTTTGGGCTCATGGGACACGCCTGCTCTCAATGGCCCCCCATTATTGTCTTATACACATCTTTGGTCTTAAATTCGAGCCAATAAAACCAGGTGTCTCTGTATTTCTCATATGTTTGGTCCATATCGGATTGTATCTCGTCCATGGAGGCATAATAATCAATTTTTTGAAACCAGCTGCGTATTGTGGGAGGGGAAGTGGAACGCCATAGCGCAGGAATCACCGCTTTGGCCGCTAGATTTAAAAAACTCAAAAGTGAGCGTTTATATGAGGAAATTGGCGCCGGAGACCAATTTAAAAGCCAAAATAAAGGGTCATCGGGGACCGACTGCCCCAGAATTTCCTCCGCCAGTCCGACCACCGAGTTCCAGAATCCCCGCAATGAAGAGCATTCCCACCAAATATGGAATAGAGTTCCCCTATCCACCCCACAACGCCAGCACAAATCACCCACGGCTGGGTACATTCTACAGAGCGTTGCTGGGCAGCGATACCACCTACTCAGCAATTTATAGTTCCTTTCAATCGAGTCGGCCGTACCAACGCAGGTAAGGGAGCGCTGGAAAATTTCTTTCCATTGCTGTGCGTCAATAGGTTGTTGGAGGTCCTGCTCCCAGCCCTGTGTGAATGATGGCGAAGTGGGTGTGTTTTCCTTCAAGAGCAGCTTATAAAGGCGTGAAATTGTGTGCGATGGACGCTCCGTTAATTGGCACAATAATTCAAAAGGGGATTTAGGGCGAGAAAGTGCCCCTTGACACTCTGGGCTCTGAATATAGTGTCGGAGTTGCAGATATACCCAGAAATCAGAGGAGGTTAGTGCATGATGCTCTCGTAGTGAATCAAAGGACCGTATCTTTCCGTTCTGAGCCAGCTGGCCTATCCTGAACAATCCTGCAGCCCTCCATGCGCCTAGTGCGGATGGCTCCATTCCAGGGAGAAATTGGGGATTTGCAATAAAAGATTTTAAAGTAGAGGGGGAAGGGGCGATCCCTGGCAACTCTCTTAGCTTGCTCCAGGCCCTTAACGTTGGGGTTATTGTGGGGTGAGCCAGTTTTGGCAAGGGGGTTATCCAAGGGGCAATCGCTGCCGATACACCTAGAGACTCCGCCTCCAAGTCTATCCATTGCTTCGAAACCGGGCTTATAGACCAATCAAGAATTCTATTTAGCACGGCAGCCTGATAATATAATTTAATGTGGGGAAGCTGAAGCCCACCCTCTTGTTTCTCAAGACTCAGTGTCTCTAGTTTAAGTCTGGGTCTCCGACCATTCCAAATGAAATTCCTGATGACGTTCTGGACGTCTGTGAACCACTGATTCGGGATCTGCACTGGGAGCGTCTGTAAATAGTACAGGATCTTTGGGAGAGTCATCATTTTAATAATGCTAATTCTGCCTACAAAGGAGAACAAGCCAGCCGTCCAGCGGCGGAGCTCGGCCCGTAATTTGTGGAGAAGCGGGATAAAGTTCAAAGAAAATATTGACTCGATATGAGAGGAAATCTGCACCCCCAAATATTGTATGTGGGAGTCATGCCATCTAAATGCAAAAGTAGTGCGCAGGTTCTCTACCAACTCAGGACCGCAGGTCAAGTCCAGAGCAACAGACTTTGAGTAATTTATTTTAAAATTGGTAAGCTCCCCATAATGACGAAACTCCTCAACTATATTTGGCAGCGACACCACAGGATTTGTGAGGGTCGCCAAAAGGTCGTCTGCAAAGAGTGCCAGTTTATGTTCCCTCCGACCCACCGTTATCCCTGAAATGTCCGGATTCATTCTAATTGCCCTTGCCAATGCTTCCATACACAGGACAAAGAGAAGCGGCGACAAGGGGCACCCTTGCCTTGTGCCATTACTAATATGAACTATTGGGGAAAGCGAACCATTAATTTTAATTCGAGCGGTGGGACAGGAATACAGAACTAGTATCTTCTTATAGCACCCCGGGCCGATGTTTAGAAACTCTAGGGTGGTGGACAAAAAGGTCCAATCCACCCTATCGAATTCTTTCTCTGCATCTGTGGACAGTAGCCTGGCAGTACTACCCTTTACTCTGGCATGATGGATTAGAGCCAGTAGTTTTGAGGTATTGTCTCTTGCTTCCCTACCTAGTGTGAACCCCACCTGGTCACTGTGTATCAGATCTGGCAGCAAGAGCTTAAGGCGATTGGCTAGCATTTTCGCATAGAGCTTTATGTCAATGTTAAACAATGAAATTGGGCGATAGCTGGGATAAAGGGCTGGATCCTTGCCCTCTTTGGGGAAGACCGTAATGTGAGCCTCTAGGGACTGAGGGGGAAGGTGAGTATCTCCTTCAATTGAATTAAATGCCTGCAGCATGAGGGGGATTAATTTTTGTTGAAATTGTTTGTAATAACTAATAGGGAAACCGTCCGGGCCAGGGCTTTTACCTGATGGGCTCGATTTTATTGCTCCAGACAGCTCTTCAGCAGAGAAGGGTCGGTCTAGATTATCTGCCGCAGTTGCATCCAATTTAGGAAACTGTACTTTTTCTAGGTACGCGTGAATGATTTGTTTCCGAGCTCGTTCAGTGGAAGGGGACGCCTTGGGGCGGATATTATACAGTTGTGTGTAATAGTCCCTGAATGTTATTGCTATGTCTTCCGTCAAATGGCATGTCTTTCCTGAAGTATTCCTAATGGAATGAATATAAGCGCAAGCCCGTTGGGATTTCAAAGCTCTAGCAAGTACCCTACCCGGACGGTTCCCCCACCTGTAAAATTTATTTTGACAGCGTCTGTACGCTGCTGCCATTTTAATATTGAGTAGTGTGGCAAGTTCTTTCCTAGCTGCTTCCAACTCAACGAAGTCCGAACCTGATAGTGAAGATTTATGTTTCCCCTCCAGGTTCCTGATCCTAAAGAGGAGCCTATCAACTTGTGCTGTTCTCTGTCTCTTGGCCTGCGCTCCCAGCTGTATAAATTTACCTCTGAGGACACTCTTATGAGCTTCCCACAGGATCGTGCGGGAGATCTCTGGGGTGTCATTATGGTGTATATATTCTTCTATAGTCGAGTCAATTTGATAGCTGATTAAGGGGTCCCGGAGCAAACTCTCATTGAGTCGCCAGTTCCAGCATTTAACTTGGGAGCGCTCTAAGGCCAAAGTGATAGTTACGGGCACATGGTCCGACCATGTTATACTACCCACTTGCGCAGATCGCAAAAGATGCAGATGCCTATGGCTAATGAATATGTAATCAGCCAGCTGGCAGTCGTGGAAAAGACGCCGAGCCTGTCTGAGCTTATTTTCAGGGTGTGAAGAACGCCCTGTTGAGGTGTCACATGATGGAGTAAAGGCCCAATTTGGATCCCCTCCTACGATGGCTATACCTTCGAAAAGGTCGGACTGGCGGAGAATCTCCCCAAAGAAAGCCGGTTGGTTCTGGTTGGGGGCATAAATATTAAGGCAGGTAAAAGGGAACCCATGAACCCTACCACTAACCATGATGGCTCTACCCTCTACTAGTCGACGAACTTTAATATCTTGTAATGGGAGATTTTTTTTTAAATAAAATCGCCACCCCTAGGGATTTTCCCTGAGGATTACTGCAGAGATAGGAGTGCGGAAAATAATAGTTGGATAGTCTGGGCGTCATTTCTCCCTGTTTAAAGTGGGTCTCCTGGACCAGGAGGATGTCCGCTTTTTCCTTTCTGGCAGAATTTAAGAGGTGAGATCTTTTCTGGGGCAGGTTAAGACCTTTGGCATTAATAGACATAACTTTTAGTAATTGCGGCGGCATGGCTGAGGTAAAGTTATTGGGTGTAAGCGTTTATGCCACCATGGATGAGGAAACACTTCAATACAAAAAGTGCACCAAAGCTGGGCCTGACTCTGAATCTGGGGGGGAATAAGGATATTGGACTTGGGGAGGGGTAGACAATAGATGGGATACCTGTGTATGCTGAGGAAAGTAAACACAAAGCTATATACAGTTAAACCGTATGGTTTGGTGAAATTTCCGCTTCCCGCGCGGACCCCTCCTGAAAGGGGATACACTAAGGAAGAACCAAAAGTCATTTCCGGAAAGAAGCTCGGGAGTGGCGACCGTAGTCACCCAGCCAAATGGGGGGGGGGTTTAGTCTATTGCAAATTTTTATATCATATTAACATACTGACAATGGTAAGTAAGCATCGACACATTGAACTCGTAAACAAATATACAAGCCTTCAAAATGGGATATGCCTAAAAAACAGTAAACCTAAGACTCATTAATGAAAATTGTTCGAGATTTACCTCTAGGGGTACTTTTTTGATTACTAGGGTGCAAGATAAATATGAGCTACTAATCACTTCCCCTCGTTTCGGCCATAATTTGCTAACTAGTATAAATCTAGGAAGATAAGGTTATTTAACTAAACATTGACCTAGCAAGCTTGGTTGGCTTGGCTAGAACTGTGATAAGCATATAACCTAGGCATCTCTATACCCTAATGCTGATCAAGTTTTCCTATACACAATAACCTCATTGCAATTTAAGCCAAAAACATGAAGGATGGATACAATAAACATATAAGAAACATATACTATGTAACATTACGGTTCTGGAGATTGTCCTGTCACGTAAGGATCGGTATCCTCACTGCTGCTCCGGAATTCACAGCAAATCTCACAGGATCAATAGAAGGGTAATTTCTGAGCCAAAACAGGGCTTGTTATGTGCACATCTCTTACAAGTTGAAGGACTTTCCGCAGATCAAGGCCTCTGGGTCCAGGAACAGTGCAGGGAGGTCTACAGCTTCAACCATAAGGCCACAGGAAGCAAACATCTAAGGCATCCCCTGCTGGATTCATCCCTTGGGCTTGATCTTTTCTCAAGGCGGCGATGAGTTTTCCATGGTTAACGATTCTGGAGACTTTCGTTTGCCGCGCGTCACCGTCTGCCAACGGGTTGCTCTCGTTGTCTGGGTTGAAGTTCCTGGAGTGAGATCGGGCTCAAGCCAAAGACCTCGATCTGTCCCAGATTTAGTTCACGACAAAAACCAGGTAGATCTTCTGGCGTACGCAACGAATGGAGTTTGCCGCTCTGTGATACTTGGAGAGCAAAGGGGAAACCCCATCTGTATTTCAGATCACGTCGGCGCAGCTCTTCGGTAACTGGTTTCAGGAGGCGGCGTTGCTGAAGGGTTTTCCAGGAAAGGTCCTGGAATATTTGGATATTATTGCCCTGGAAGATGATGTTATCTTTGCCACGAATCCGCCTCAGAATCTCTTTTTTTTGCGCATAATAATGGAGGCGGCATATGACGTCTCGCGGTTTCTCCGTTGGAGGGCCTTTGGGCTTTAGAGCTCTATGCGCCCTGTCTAACTCTATCAGCGTGTTAGGATCTAAGTCTAGAATTTCTCCAAATAATGCATTTAAGGCGTCAGGCAGGCCCTGTTGATCGATATCCTCCGGGAGACCTCTAACGCGTAAGTTACTGCGACGTCCCCTGTTGTCTAGGTCGTCCACTTTAAACGATAAAGCTTGGAGACTACATGTCTGATGGGCCACTAAGTCTTTCAGTGCTGTCACTTGCTCCTCCGTCGATTCTCTCTCTGCTTCCAATGAGTCAACCCGTGTAGATATCTGTGAGAGATCTTTCTGTAAATTTGTGACCTCGTGGCGCATTGAATCTTGCAATCTTTGCTCTGTGTCGACTAGATCTTGTTTTGAGGGAAGACCTCGGACATGCGCCAGAATTTCACTAATCTCTGTTTTAAGTTGAGAAAAGAGCGGGGATGAATGCGACATGTCCGAGGCCATATTGTCTTCCTGATCAGACTGCGCGGCCGGAGAAGGGGGAGATGATGGAGGAGCGGAGGCTTTCGCAGGTGTTCTCAAAAATGGGCGTAGATCAGTCTGAGTAGCGTTTTCTTTTACGGGACCAGTATCTCTCCTTGGCTGCTGCCGCCTATCTTTCCCCATTAGGCAGGTACTTGATAAGTTCTAGAACATAAGCTTCAATAAAGTTGGCTGGGGAGTTAGGTTACATTTCCCGGCAGGGTGGGGTGAGCTGAGAAGTTACATCCTGTTAATGCATTGTCCACAGTAAGAGAGGAAACTTCACAGTGCTAAGGTTGTCAGCTGTTCTAGTCAGGTACACAGGGGATAAGTGCACTCCACCATAGAGCAGTGTAATATACTTTGTGTCCAGTAGATGGAGCTCCTACTCCACAACTACAGCTACTAACTACTAACTACAACTACTAGTAGTGAAAATATATAGCTCTAGAGGTCCCTATTCCATGTTATCCCTCTTGCAGATTGAGGTGACACATAGGAGAAAATAAGGCCAAGGGTGCAGTCCAGGGGGAAGGCAGCTTGAGCTAGAGTAGCACAGTGGCTGTTAGAGCCTGAAGTACCTGCCCACCGCACAATGGGAGTCCAACTTTTTTCCTATTTTTATTTGGTGGTAATTATACAATAATTTTGCTTCCTTTATGACTGATTATTTATGATGATTAACAAGGGGAATTATAACAACTAATTACCGGCTGTTACATGTTTTGCTGGATGGATTGCTATATCTCTGATTTGTAATTGTTAATACTTGTTCTGCTGATAATGTTTAATTAAATTTAAATCTAAAATGTAATAGCTGTCTCTGTCTAATATTATTAGGTTGTGCACCATACAAGGTTATTTTTATCAGGTACTATACTTAGTATTTGAGTTTGTTGGTGTTGTACTTCTATTCTTTTATAAGGCCATGTATCCTATCCCCTGGATTTGGTGATCATTATTCATAGTGCACAGAAGAACACCGGACAAATAAAGCATAGCAGCATATTTATATTTGGGGCGCCAGATAAGTGCTGCTAATAGCGTTAATAATATATATATATATATATATATATATATATATATATATATGTTGATGTGCATGTTTTATTTTAAAATACATAAGTTAAATAAACTGTGGATTCTATTCAAAGCGCAATCTTTTTCCATAGTTGTTTTTTCGTGAGGTGGTCTCTCCTAAAGATTGCTGCTGAATAGATCCCAATTTTTAGGCTCCAAATCACACCAGTGACTGATAAGACTACCACTCTCTCCTGGCGCTGATAATTCTACCTAGGAACTTGTTCCAAAAGTAGTATTTCTCTTTTCAAGTATCTAAGCAGTTAATCTTCAAAGATGATAGGTGGTTTTGGCAAACTCTTCGCAAAAAAAAGGGGGAAACAAGGGGGCACTGATTGTATGCTGGAAAGGTTAACATATAAGGAAAGCAATATACACTGCAGCAGCTAAAGGTGGGAATAGAGAGGATCCCTCAAAAAAATTATTATCAAAACAAAACAAATATAGGGCTGTATTGCGGTGTTTAACGAAATTGTATACTGCGCATGCGTTATAATTCTTTAACATAATCTACATATCTTTTCGGTACGTAGATTGCGTATATGCGGTTTTAAAGACAGCATATACGCAAACTAAGTACCGAAAAGATACGTAGATTACGTAAAAAATTACTAAGCATGTGCAGTATACAATTTTGGTAAACACCGCACATATATGCAATACGTCTGGTGGTCTGAATACGGCCCATAATGTCTATTTTTTAAATGTATTGTGTTGGTATTCCTATTTTATATAAGATTCTCACAAATCGTATTAGTGGCCCGAATAGTAATTGTCCTCCTGGTTAGTACCTAGTAGCAATCTCCTGTCACTCCATTTCTCCTATATATAAAGAACATTCAAAGATCAGTTGTGAGTTAATTAGTGTGCAATAGGTGAATCAGTTTGCTCACTGTAGTTCTCAGGGGTGTAGGCCAGTGGAACGAACGGCCCTTTTTCGAAAGGGCCGTTTCATACCTTGCAATTACAAAGTGGCTCCCAAATCGATTGCTTCTGCCTCAAGGAACGAAGACTCAGCGAAAATGGAAAGCATTTATCCTACCCTAACCCTTATTCTAATCCTTACCCTAGCCCTAATCCTCTCCTCGCCACATCCTAACCTTAGAACCCCGTTCCCCGCAGACTGACCCTAAGACACCCCTACCCGCAGCCTAACCCTAAAACTCCCCTACCCGATGCCTAATCCTAAAAGTTCCCTACTCGCAGCCTAACCCTAAAACTCCCCTACCCACAACCTAACTCTAAGACTTCCCTCCCCGCAGCCCTAAAACTCACCTGTCCGGTTGGTGTGTCGGGTCTGCGGTGTGTGGTGGTGTTTCTGAATAAATAAATGGGTCAGTATGTCGATCAGCATACTTACCCATTCATTAACTTTTTTTTTATTGCGTCTTTGTGAACTCAAAACACAGAAAGAGCATGCAGAGAACTAAAAGTGAATATTGGAAAGCATATTCGGAATGTTATATTGGGAAGACAGACACATAGTCTTTCAAAGTACTATAGGGTACACAATAATAAGGATCCATCATCTTTATGTTTATGAGAATACAGAAAATCAAGCAGCATTGGAGAGGAGGAAACAACCAAAAAGCATTGAACCAACTGTAAAGTAAATGGACTTAGAAACCCTTACACCAAAGGGACTGAATATAGACTGAACGGATTTGTTTCCTCTAAACCACCCTTAGACCAGTGTCAGGTTATACTCAGGGCAACTGGGCAAGTTTGTAAAGAGGTATGACCAAATGGCCAAGGATATAATTAATAATATATTTTGGGGATAAATGGCATATGTAGAAAATTAACATTAAAACCATTGAAAAAATATGTAAAGAACAAAAACCCTAAAAAATATATTTATGGGTCATGGGTATGTGTCTACATGATAAGCAAAGTGGTACTCGACATAATTCCACAGTGGGTAACTGGTACCCATCAAAAAAGGTTGAGAACCGCTGCTCTAGACAATACTCAGTCTAAGTGTAATGGGAAAGAAATAGGAAGTTAAATATAGAGAAGGCAAAATTATATGTAAAATAGGGAATTTGAGGATAATAGGCCTGTTTGACAGAAGGAGATAAGGAGAGGATTTGCAATTACAGTCAGCTGCATAAATATTGGGACATCGACACAATTCTCATAGTTTGAGCTCTATACACCACCACAATGGATTTGAAATGAAACAAACAAGGTGCTTTAACTGCAGATTTTCAGCTTTAATTTGAGGGTATTTACATCCAAATCAGGTGAACGGTATAGGAATTACAACGGTTTCTATGTGTGCTTTTTAAGGGACCAAAAGGATTGGGACAATAGACTCAAAAGCTATTTCAGGTGTGGGCTATTCCCTCATTATTTCATCATCAATTAAGCAGGTAAAAGGTCTGGAGTTGATTCTAGGTGTGACATTTGCATTTGGAATCTGTTGCTGTTGACTCTCAATATGAGATCCAAAGAGCTGTCACTATCAGTTAAGCAAGCCATCATTAGGCTGAAAAATCAAAACAAACCCATCAGAGAGATAGCAAAAACATTAGGTGTGGCCAAATCAACTGTTTGGAACATTCTTAAAAAGAAAGAACGTACTGGAGAGCTCAGCAACACCAAAAGACCCGGAAGACCACAGAAAACAACTGTGGTGGATGACAGAAGAATTTTTTTCTTGGTGAAGAAAAACCCCTTCACAACAGTTGGCCAAATCAAGAAGGATGTAGGTGTATATGTGTCATAATCAACAATCAAGAGAAGACTTCACAAGAGTGAATTAGAGGCTTCACCACAAGATGTAAACCATTGGTGAGCCACAAAAACAGGAAGACCAGATTAGAGTTTGCCAAACAACATTTAAAAAAGCCATTAGTTTTGGAACAACATCCTATGGACAGATAAGACAAAGATCAACTTGTACCAGAGTGATGGGAAGAGAAGAGTATGGAGAAGAAAAGGAACTGCTCATGATCCAAAACACACCACCTCATCAGTGAAGCATATTGGTGGTAGTGTCATTGGGCCTGATCCAGACCTACGCTCGCAGGCGATCTAACGCTGATCGTAAGCGTAAAATCGCCATAAAAAACGCACTGCGCATGTGCATAGTGACAACTTCCGGTTGTACCAAAGACCTTTTCGTAGCGGCGATTTGGGCGTCCGTATTGTTTGCGTATTTTTTGACGACGGGGCGTGTTTATAGTACGAAGTTAGTACGGACGCTGGAGTTAAGGAATGTAGGTGGGGGGAGCCATTTAAATTGTGCAGTATGGACGTGCTTAGGCCGCTACGAACAGCGCGTCGCTACGAAAATACGTACGAACACATGGAAAAAATAGGGTAGGGTTCGGCGGGCGTACTGAAAGGAAGGTAAGGGGAGTGTCGTGGGGGTGAAAGTTTTTATGCTGCAGCGGTAATACGCTTCGCTCTCATGCGTAGGTCTGGATCAGGCCCATAGCATGGGCATGTAAGGTAGCCAATGGAACTGGTTGCCTTGTATTTATTGATGACAAAAGCAGCAGGATGAATTCTGAAGTGTTTTGGGCAATATTATCTGCTCATATTCAGTCAAATGCTTCAGAACTCATTGGGCGGCGCATCACAATGCAGATGGACAATGACCCGAAGCATACTGCAAAAGCAACCAAAGCGTTTTTTAAGGCTGAAAAGTGGAATGTTATGCAATGACCAAGTCATGCATGCATTTCATGGCATGCATTTTACTTGATGAAGACAAAACTGAAGGGAAAATGCCCCAAGAACAAGCAGGAACTGAAGACATTTGCAGTAGAGGTCTGAGAGAGCATCACCAGGAATGAAATCCAGAATCTGGTGATGTCTATGCGTTCCAGACTTCAGGCTATAATTGACTGCAAAGGATTTGCAACAAAGTATTAAAAAGTGAAAGTTTGATTTAGGATTGTTTAGTTTGTCCCATTACTTTTGGTCCCTTAAAAAGTGGGAGGCACATACATAAACCGTTGTAATTCCTACACTATTCCCCTGATTTGGATGTAAATACCCTCAAAATAAAGCTGAAATTCTGCAGTTAAAGCACATCTTGTTTGTTTCGATTCAAATCCATTGTGGTGGTGTATAGAGCCCAAAATATGAGAATTGTGTCGATGGGCTGGATCCAGACCTAGTTAGGTGCTTGAACTTAGTTACTACTGGGCAAAATCATGTTGATTGCAGGGGAGTCATATTTCATCTGTTGCAAACAGTATTAGAGTTGAGAGTTGATGTTTCCTACCCCAAGTCTAAATAACAGTGTAATAGTAAAGCTAGCCAGTATCTGTGTGCAGTAAGCAATTCAAAGATATATCCCTGCATGCAAATAATACAATTAACTTGACTCCTCCTGCAATCAACATGGTTTAGCCCAGGTTTAACTAAGTTAAAGCACTTAACTAAGTCTGGATCCAGCCCGATGTCCCAATATTTATGCACCTGACTGTATATGCACCTAAGTTGCAAGGAAATCCCTTGACACTCCCTCGTTTTTGTTGTTCTTAACCGACTTACAGTAAGAAGGCCATAGGCAGCCTTATCTTTCCATGTGTATGTCTCTACATAAGTAGCAAAAATACACACATAGGGCTGGATCCAGACTTAACTAAGTGCTTGAAATTAGTTACTCCTGGGTTAAACCATGTTGACTGTAGGGGAGTCATATTTCATCTGTTGTAAACAGTATTAGAGTTGAGAGGTGATGTTTCCTATCCCAAGTATAAATAACAGTGTGATAGTAAAGCTGGTCAGTATCTCTGTGCAGTAAGCAATTCAAAGATATATCCCTGCGTGCAAAGAATACAATTAACTTGACTCCCCCTGAAATCAACATGGTTTAGCCCAGGAGTAACTAATTTCAAGCACTTATTTAAGTCTGGATCCAGCCCATACTTAGCAAACCGCGCCCTGTCCTTCCCATTTAAATGCCTTCCCTCACCCAATTTTCTTAACCTCCTTCTTAAATTGGACTTGCATTCCCCTTCTTACTTATATCATAATGAGCACTGTTGCAAATCCCTCTTAATGGATCACCGTTCCTAAATCCTCTGTAGATTGTGTAAATAAGGGTACTAAGCATCCACAGTTTAACCATTCTAAAAAATACACACAGAAATAGCAGCAGCTTCTTAATTGTGAATTGGGTCCTATGTTTTTAAGCTGATGTTTCAAACTGTTATTTTTCACTATGTAATTAGAATGTGACATTATGTATCGATTTAATTATGACTAGCAATTTCAATTGTCTTAAAAATTAGATTAGAAAAACCCACATGATAAGAAAGGAGAGATATTAAGCCCACAGACTGTGGGTTGACTCTGGGACTGAAAAAAATCCCTCCCCCTCATTTAAAGCAAATATATATATAAAACAAAAACAAAAGAAATATATATAAATATAAAAAAGTATAAGAAATATGAAAGTGTCAAAAAGAAAATAGGGAATAGGTAGTGCTCGAACGGTGAAACTGGAATGTTGATAGTATAGGTGTAGGGTGAGGGTTAAGTAAGAAAAGCTGTCAGTAAATTGTCCCGATAGGTGATAGTGGAGCCTGTGGGTCCAAACGGGTTTTGTGGCAACTTGATGGATGCAGACTTCAAAATCCCTTGGTGGTAATTATGTAGAATAGGCAGCCTTGGGGTAGATCCAGAACGTTTGCCGTACGTTTATTCGCGTAGCGTATTTTCGTGTGCGTACCTTCTATACACTCCCCTGGGCACACCCCTTGAACGTACGTATTTTGTCAAGATACGCTTTCCAAACGTTACCTTAACTTTTGTGATCCGCACACGTACGTATGGGCAACACGTATTTATGCAGCTAAGCACGCCCATACGGTACACTTTAAATACAAACCCCCGCCTATTTAACGTATTTCAGACGTATTTTGGACGTAAAATTGGCACGCCCACGCATAAGTATTTACGAGACACATGTGAATGTCCCATACGTTCACAATTACGCTACGCTACTGAGCGTATTTTCTATGGAGCGCATGCGCAGTACTTACCAAAAGGCGATTTTACGTCTCCGCCACGCATAAATTCACTCACAAGCGTTGTTCTGGATCTGGGCCCTTATTCGTAGCAGTCCAATGGAGTAATAGCAGTAGTAGATTGGTAAGTAGGGGGGAAAAACAACCACATCTAGCGCATTACCAATGGAGTAATTAGTGTTGGGTAAGTGCAAAAGCACTCACCATTGATGTGTCTTGCTTCTAGGCATATAGTAGATGGTAGAAGGTAGGTATCTAGTCTCAATGCTTGGTGGTTGCTCTCTGTTATCGATGTTTGGGGATTGAGGTGGTTCAGAGGCGTCTCAACAGCGGGAGTATGAGGCGGGGAGGAGGCAATAAGACAGCCACATATAGTACATTATAGTAAAGTATAGTAAAGTAAAGGATAGAAGTACACTTACCAGAGAATTGTCTTGGCTGTGTGCGTATAGTAGAGAACAACTGTACTGTCTCAGGTACCGGCTATTTCTCTGTGGGGTAACGTCTCAGCATTGGGAGGAGGCGGCAGGAAAGAGATGAACAGACAGCCGCATCTAGTGCATTATCAACGGTTGCGGAGGATGTTAGAAACGAAGAGATAAACTCACCATAGATGCGTCTTGACTGTATGCGTGTAATAGGAGCAGGTATCTGGTCTTAGGTATCGTCTATTCTCTGTTGCGCTCAGTCGGTGTTGTGTGTGCAGGGCAGCAGAGGGGAATGCCGCGAAC
>WWET01005485.1:27546-41769 GCA_011038615.1 Limnodynastes dumerilii | reverse complement strand
TCCTGCTGCTCGGGGAACTCCTTCTCTGACGTAAGCGGCGATCCCACCGCAAGGCAGTCAGTGATTCCCTCGATTGACAGATGTTCTAAGTGCTCTGGAGAGGGAGCCCTCGTGTTGTTCGGTGCCGCAGGCAGGCGGGAAGTGGATACGAATTTACACTGAACTGCCAATGTATATTTGAAGGAACTCTTTTATTGGTGTAATAAAATCTTTCACAGTGGGTGCAGATAATGGAGGGCACCAACGCGTTTCATCACATAGGGGAAACTTTCTCAGGGATGGATGTGGGGGGGGGAGGAGTAATTTATAGGGTATTGGAACGAAGGGGGGTGTGGCATGGGAGTGCTGGGTTGCGGTGGCAGAGGTAATAAAACCAATACACATATTTACATCTGAGAATGCAGATAGGGAAATAAATCAATTCAATAAATAGAACTGTAGAGACATTAGTGTAATGACCTAAAAGGGAAGGTTAATACGGTGGATGGATGGGAATGTAGAGATAGTCTACTTCGGGCTAATGATGAATAGAGGGAAGGATGGAGGACTATAGGTCTAAAATAAACAGGGTATGTAGTCCTCAATGTGGATGGTGGAGAGGATGGTTATAAAACACTATTAATGTCCAAATCGATATTGAGGCCTCTAGGAGATTGTGTTTTTAAACTGTACATCCAGTGTATTTCCCTCATATTGATATGTTTGATCGGGTCACCACCTCTCCAATCTTTGGTCACCTGTTCAATGCCAATAAATTTGAGATCTTGGGGATTTTGGTTATGGTGATTTTTGAAGTGAAGGGATACGCTATGAAGTTCGCTATGAAGTTCAACATCAGCCCAAAGTAGACTATCTCTGCATTCCCATTCATCCACCTGTTAGGACCGCCGGGTACCTTGTGCACTAACCACTTACCTTGATCCTTGCCTTTCGGTTCCCGGCCACTTACTGTTCAGCGCTGAGGCAGCTCAGCCTATCAGAGGCTAGCTGCCTCTATTTAGTTCAGTTGTTTCAGTCAGTCTCTGCCGGTTATAGACTCTGCCTGTCAGACCTGTGACCTGCTATTCTCTTGTGTGCCTAGTGCCTTGCTTTTGCTTGCCTAGTGAATTGACCGTTGCTTGCCCACTTACCTTGCTCTATCCTTGCCTTGTTACCTACCGTGTTTTACTTCCTGGTTCTCTCCCCTTCTTGTGTTCACCTACCATCCATACCTAACCTTACCTGGAGTGTTTGTTTATGTTATCCCTTCGGGGGTTCTGCCGTATGTCTGCGAGTGTGAGAGTCCTAGTCCGTCGTTTCTTGTCCAGTGAACCATCTTCTGTCCGCCGTGCCTGGTTTTGTGTTAATCGTGATCCGTCACAGTCCGGTCTCTTCCGGACTGATTCTATCCCCACTTCTCTTACAACTCCCTTATCCTCATTCTGGTGTTCACTCCGGGTTTCCTTTTCACTTCCTCGAGTCTGGTTCAACGGGGTACGTCCAGACTATTGCCAAATCCATCTCCACCATCAGGAGCTCTGGTGAAAACCAGATCGTAAAGTCTCCGTGCCCTGGTAGCCGACTCAGTCACTACTCCTACTTCTTCTGTGGCCGCCTCGGTTCCCACCCAGGTAATTTTGGGGCGTCACTCCAGTTCCACCTCTCTCCTACGACCACTCCGGTACTATACCAGGTAAACCCGGAGTGTCGTAACACCACCGTATTAACATTCCCTTTTAGGTCATTACACTGATGTCTCTACAGATCTATTGATTGAATTGATTTTATTTCCACATCTACATTCTCAGATGTAAATATGTGTATTTGTTTTATTACCTCTGCAACCCCAACCCAGCACTCCTATGCCATACCCCTCTGTGTTCCAATACCCAATAAATTACTCCTCCCCCCACCACATCCATCCTTGAGAAAGTCACCTCAGTGTGATGAAACACGTTGGTGACCTTCATTATCTGCACCCACTTCCCGCCTGCCTGCGGCACCGAACAACACAAGGGCTCACTCTCCAGAGCACTGTGAACATCTGACAGCCGAGGAAATCATAGAACTGCCTTGCAGCGGGCTCAGAGGAGTTCCCCGAGCAGCAGGAAAGTCTGCGGCATTCCCCTCTGCCGAACTGCATACACAACACCGACTGACCGCAACAGAGAATGGACGATACCTGAGACCAGATACCTGCTCCTATTACATGCATACAGTCAAGACGCATCTATGGTGAGTTTATCTCTTCGTTACTAACATGCTCCACAACCGTTGATAATGCACTAGATGCGGCTGTCTGTTCATCTCTTTCCTGCCACCTCCTCCCGATGCTGAAACGTTACCACACAGAGAAGTAGCTGGTACCTGACACAGTACAGTTGTTCTCTACTATACTATACACTTCTCTGGTAAGTGTACTTCTATCCTTTTCCTCCGTTGACGCTGGTAATGTACTATATGCGGCTGTCTTTTTGCCTCCTCCCCGCCTCATACTCCCGCTGTTGAGACGCCTCTGAACTACCTCAATCCCCAATCATCGATAACAGAGAGCAACCACCAAGCATTGAGACTAGATACCTACCTTCTACCATCTACTATATACCTAGAAACAAGACACATCAATGGTGAGTGCTATTCCACTTACCCAACACTAATTACTCCATTGGTAATGCGCTAGATGTGGTTGTTTTTCTTGTCTCCCCCCTACTTACCAATCTACTACTGCTATTACTCCATTGGACTGCTACGAATAAGGCTGCCTATTCTACATACTTACCACCAACGGACTTTGAAGTCTGCATCCATCAAGTTGCCACAAAACCCGTTTGGACCCCACAGGCTCCACTATCACCTACTGGGACCATTTACTGACTGCTTTACTTACTTAATCCTCACCCTACACCTATACTATCAACATTCCAGTTTCACAGTTCGAGCGCTACCTATTCCCTATTTTTTTTTTTACCTTATTGTCAATTGGGGACAAAATAAGGGAATATTGCAGCTCACGATATCTGTAACATTCACACTCTCCATCTACATTCCCCACAGGACCCTTGCGAGCGCAACTCTAACTCCCCTTTCTATAAGAAATATGAGCATACAAATATAGATGAAGATAAACAAATCTAATTAATATGTAAACAAAATGAACAGTCCTAGTGATAATTTAATTAAAACGCTACCACCTATTCAATAAATTAACCAATAGCAAGATGATGGTGGCTATTTAAACCCCTACAAGGCAGAAGAAGTTGGCTAATTCCAGCAAATTGCATTGGTAAAAATAACAGATACTAGGCAGTTGCAAAATAAGATAAATATATTTATAATACAAAAAACTATGACATTCCTTGTGATATCAACATCCTTTGTGAGGATGCAGTTACTGCTGAAAAAATGTCGTTCTGAAATAGAGATAGCTGAAAGCTAATTTTCGTCTATCTCTATTTAGAGAATAGCACTTATTAGAGGATTATATTAATGAACGGGTAAGTATGGTGATCTGCTTACTTACCCATTCATTCAAAAACTGACGCTGCAGACCTGTTGCACCACTGCAGAGCCGCAGGACAGGTGATTATTACAGGGAAGTCTATAGAGAGTTTTAGGTTTAGAAGTCTCTAGGGAATCTATGGGGCTGCAGGGAGGGGATTCTTAGGATCAGGCTGCGAGAAGGGGAGACTTAGGTTCAAGCTGCGGGAAGGGAGTCTTAGGGTTAGCCTACGGGGAAGGGAATATTAGGGTCAGCCTGCGGGGAAGGGAAGGTTAGAGTAATGGAAGGGAAGGGTTAGGGTAAGGCTTTGGATTACGTTAATACTTACCATTCATCGCTCTATCTTGTTTCTTCAGTGGATCGATTGCTTTTCCTCTGTAAGGCAGAAGCAACCAATTTCCAAGTCAGTTCGCAACTGGCTGGGAGAAAATGGGCATTTCGAAAAAAGGGCTGTGACAACCCTTTGTGACTCCTTTGTGAGTAGCTCGGGCTCTTAACTGTACTGACTTGGTACTAATAAATTGCTACTATTGGAGTTGCTGCTGTCCATTTTCCCTTCCTTTACTTACCCTACGAGCACCCCTGGAGCAGAGGCTTGGAGCACTGCCAGCTGAAAGAAACTGAGGGACGAGTGGATGTGGCAAATCTGCACACAGATGTTAAAGGACGAGGTGCGCCAAATCACAGAGGTAGACACAGCAGTTCCCCACTGCAACACAAGGAGAGCTTGACTACACATATTTGTTGGAAGAAAGGAAAAAAAAACTACAGAACAGTAGGTACTAAGAATTACAGAACAGTGAGCAAAGTGATTCACCTACTAACTAATTGACTGTATACAACTGATCTTTAAATATATATTTATATATAGGATAAATGGAGTGACAGGACATGGAGGTACTGGAGGACAATTACTATTCAGGGCTCTAACACTGTTTGTGAGAATCCTATATATAAATAGGAATACCAACACTAAACATACAAAAACTAGAGAGCACCAAAACCACCTATTTTCTTAGAAGCTAAAAATATGGTCAACGCTGTATTAAAATGGTGGTATTTTATTTTAAATAAACTTTTGGGATTTTAAAACTAAAAATAATCACTCCATTAGGCATCTCAGAACAATTGCCACCCATCTGTGAAGTTTTTGTCCAAATCCATACAGTAGAAGTAGAGAGCAAGCTCACTGGGTCAAAGTTCTGCCCAGTGCACTCTGCCGTGAGTGGGACTCCAACCACTCCATTAGGTATTAAAGACCAATAAAGAGGGTAGCCATGATCAACAATCTGAGTCTCTTGAATTAATTCTCTTGCATAAGGGAGATCTTGGGTTTAACTTTTCACACGATCCATTAATTATTTTCTTTAGAATGTCATAGAGTAAAATTGATAACAGAAGGAAAAATTTAAACCCATCTCACAATATATAAGTCATTATAAATCTAAAAAAAAACCACTGGGTTGCCACACTGGGAAGAGATGTTAAGCTGCTAATTACATCTAAAATGTTGACAGTTACATCCAACTCACTGGCTCCCTGGGTAAAAGAACAGCATTTCAGGGATAATGGGCCTGATTCAGACCTACGCTTGGTAGCGGGTTTACGCTGGTCGTAAGCGTAAATTAGCAAGATTTCCCCTTCTGCGCATTCGCACCATCTTTAGTATAGACGGCCGATCGATCCAGACCTAAGTAAGAGCGTTAATACAATGTATTTACGCTATGGCCGTTTTTTTCGTATCAGGAGGGTGTTTCCAGCTATGCTAATGTCCAAAGCGGGCGTGATTGTGTATGACCGGTCGATCCGCGTGTACGGTAAAGCAATAGTTAACGGTATGTAAAAAGAACATACCTCGAGTAGGATTTTGCAAGCTTACAGAGGAATGGCAAGAATACTAAATAGCGTGCATACGGATATAAGCCGCTGGACGTTCCATGTATACATTGTTCAAAGTTTCAACACAATCAATTAAGTGCAGCACCAGCTGCAGATAGTTGCCAAATATTTGTAGCTCTCCTTTATAAGTAGGGAGAGGCTAGCAGTAATTTGGGTTGTTTTTTTGTAGTCATTTGCTACTGAAATTTGTAAAACCTTTGGTGCCATTTGTGGTTAGTTTTGCTGACTTTTGTAGTTTTCTTTGAAGGTAAGACATTTATTTTTCTATATAAACCATTGTCATGATTTATTTGGAATTTATTATATTTTTGTATTAGTTTTACAAATGTAATTTTTTTTTCTCTGCACATTTGTTATTTGTAATGAGGATATGCACATATATAATTATCTGTGATTTCAATAAATCTTTTGTTTTTTGGCAGATGGAACGTTATGATGAACTTGGTGTAAGTTTTCTGATTAAGATGTTTGTTATTTTTAGTATCATTAGCGTGTGTGTGTGTGTGTGTGTGTGTTATCCTTCACTGCTGCAGTGCTCAATGTTTTTTTTTTTTTAAATGATTAATGCTTGATGTTATTAATAATGCTACACTACATGAGTTTTAATTGTTATGACTCAAATAAAATGTATGCAACTTTACTTTTTTAATAGTATCTGGCAGCTGAGATGGGTAATCCGGCTGTGAATGAGGACCAGCTACGGAGGAGGGAACATCCTCTGCGTCCTTTTCATCGCCTGAGGACTCGTGAGCGCATCTATAGGCCACGTGTCAGCCTCTTTAACGTGACTGATGATGAGGTCAGGCGCATATCGCCTTCCACCGCATATCATCATGGACACTCTTGCACCTGTGCAGAATGACCTGACTTCTAATGTCATGTCACGTACAGCAATTTCACCGCTTACAAAACTCCTGGCGGTGTTACAATTTTGTGCATCTGGCTCCTACCGAGTCATGGGTTGCGCAACAGGAGTGTCCCAGTCATCTTTCAGCTGTGTGCTGTACACGGTTTTGAGGGCATTCCTGTTGCGCATGGCCCAATTCATTCATATGCCATTGAATGAGGCAGCCCTTGTGGAAACTAAACAGCTGTTTTCCACCATTGCTGGTTTCCCACACATAATAGGGGCTGTGGATGGGACACATATCGCATTGGTCCCAAGGGGTGGAAACTCTTCTGTTTATTTAAATAGAAAGAGTTTCCACTCCATTAATGTCCAAATGGTATGTGACTCATCCCTCCTTATTCGTAACGTGGTTGCCAAGTATCCTGGCAGCAGCCATGATGCCTTTGTGATGCGGCAATCCACGATATGGCAAAGATTATAGGAGAGGCATGCTAACGATGGTAGTGATGCTTAGCTATTAGGTATGTAAAATAGACTTGAATGTTTTGACTGTTGTGCGTATCCTCAGAGGCCCTTTCTCCTGATGCCCATGTTGAACCCCATCACAAAGCGCAAGATTTCGTACAACGCCGCCCATAACAGCCAACAGGCAGGTCATTGAACGGACATTTGGCCTGTTAAAATCTAGGTTCCGCTGTCTGGACCGGTACGGGGGATGCCCTTATGTATGCGCCCGGCAAGGTATGTGAGATCGGTGTTTTCTTTGTTGTACTTTTCACAAAATTGCAGTGAGACATGGGATACCTTTTGAGATTGTGGCTGACGCAGATGTAGTACAATTGACATATGAATTAAGGTTTAATATAAAATCATTTGAAAGGCAATTTACTAAAAAGTGTTCTACATCTTATTTTTTTAATAGTTTAGTATTTTTTAGAACGTCTTATAATACTTTATGGTATCAGATTTTAATATATTTATTATTATTATTACTATCAGAACAGTATATTTAGAACGATGTCTGTGGTATTTTTAATCTCATCAATCTAGTTTTTATCTTTCTCCTGATGTGTGCCTTTATCAAGATATTTATATTGTCTGCTTATTCTTTTTCCTCTTTTATATATATTTTTTATATATAAAAAATAATCATATTATTTTTTACAACATATATTCTTTATGGTCATGTATATTTTCCCATATGCTCGTTTTTGTATTCTTTTTGCACACTCTATTATATATAATATACAATATAATAGCAAGAGTGCAAGACAGTGGGTATTGAGATAAAGAAAAAGAGCATATACGCTTGTCAGCACATCCCAAAACAAATATATGTAAAGAGGCTCCAAAAGACTGAAGTATATCCAAATATTTATATTTCACCAAAGTATCTCCATTGATGAGTCAACAATAGTGCAAAAAATATGTACAAAGTGCAAGGTGCAAATAAATGAGTGTATCCATGAGAGGAATCTCCGAAAAACAAATATTGCACATTCAAATATAGCAAACAGCCACAGAAATACATCAGTTGGCTAAGCAGAAGAAATGTTCATCCATAATCCACTTGAACATGTATTATAAGGCAACTGTAACAGACAATACAACATTTCAGCAATGGTCAGAGGCAGCTTAACAGGAATACTTAGAGTCCATGGATATGGTGGAAGAGGTGGTCGGAGATATCATACAGCGATACACGACACACTCATAAGCAGCATCGCAAGTTCAGCCAAGCCCAACAGCCGTTTCTGTGCTCACAGGCACCATCATAAGGGGATAATAGAACCGGTCAGAAGTATATATAAATATATATATATATATATATATATATACACACACACACATATATATTTATATATACATTCATATATAACATTCATACATGTCTATAAACTTTATTGATGAGTTAAACAATATAAGAATACAATAGGTGAACGTACGCAAGATCATCAGTTAGGAATGTGTGTACGGACGTTTGAATGAGCATTACTACTACCTTCATTAGTACGAAGTTCGTAACACACAAGCGTATTAACGCTGCACTTGTAACGCAATGTGGGTGTGTTTCTCTACGGGCGTTTGGATCTGGCATCCGTATTTTATGGCTTACGCTGTTGTGGTAATACGCATTAGCGTATGCGTGATTTCGTAGGTCTGGATCAGGCCCAATGTCTGGCACACTTGGCCGTGAGGTTCAACCAGGAAACTTATCACTCCGGACTGGATTCACAACAACGCTTTTTTTAACTTACGTGCTTAGTCTACCGATCAGAGGTACTGCACTTGCGCAGTAACTATTTTACGCTATCTATGTAGTGTTTCTTTACGTAAAGACCGCACGTACGCAATATACATAAGGAAACCCTACATAGATAGCGTAAAATAGTTACTACGCATGCGCAGTACCTTTGATGGGAAAATTAGGCATGTAAGTAAAAAAAAAAAAAAAAAGCGTTGTGAATCCGGTCCTCTATTAGGCATCCAAGACCAATTGCCAACCCTTTGTGAAGCTTTTATACAAAAATTGCGATTGATAACAGGTAGATAGTACCATACTCACCACTGCTAACTGTTAACCTGGGGCTTTTCAGCAGATGATCTTTCCAATCACACAATCAAAAGACCATTTTACCAGATATCTTACCAGTGTGTACTGTCCAAAGAACTCTTAAAAGACACAGTACACACTTGCAAAAAGCTAAATATATCTTTTAACAGATAAACTTTCCAATAACAAAATTAAAACTATAGATTATACCAGATAATATGGTTTCCTTGACTCTCTCCATGGCAGCACTTAACCTTGGGTATATCCCCTGCACCAACTGGAGCCAGGACAGGAAAAAAAGAAGACCCCGGGCCTATATAAGGACCTCCCCTTCCTTCCACCGGCATCTTCCAACTCCCATAGCTGAAACATAGGAACAGAGAAAAAACAAAAAAACAGTGTTAGTGTGGAGGGAAGTAAGTACTGCCATGGAGAGAGTCAAGGAAACCATATTATCAGGTATAATCTATAGTTTCCTTATCCTCCTCCCTGGAAGCACTTAACCCTGGGACATACCAAACCAGTATAACCCATAGGGGAGGGAATAATATATACCAACCTTACACGTTTAATTTTTTTTAATTTTTTTATATTCATGCACTTAAAACTTTGCGTCCGAAACTGGTATCTGATGAAGCCAGTAGATCCAGTCTATAATGTTTTGAGAAGGTATGGGTGGATGTCCATCCTATTGCTTTACACAAATCCTGAAGAGATGCTTCTCTCTTTTCGGCCCAGGATGCGGTCACTGCTTGGGTAGAGTGTGCTTTGATTCCTATGGGTATTGGAATACCCTTCAACTTGTATGCCTCCGAGATGCAAGATTTTATCCATCTTGCTAAGGATGGTTTGGATCCATCTTGCTAAGGATGGTTTGAATACCCTTATTCTTGCCTTCTGTCAAGACAAATAGTTGCTTTGTCTTGCGAAAATTGCTTGTTCTTTTTAAATATATTTGAAGTGCCCTAACCACATCCAGACAATGCAATTCTGCTTCCTCTTGACTGGTAGGTTCTGGAAAAAAGAGGGTAAGATAACTTCCTGAATAATGTGAAATCTTGAAACAACTTTAGGTAAAAAAAATCTGGATTCGTTGTTAACACTACCCTATCTGTAAAAAATATCATATAGGGTTCATCTATCCATAATGCTTGCAATTCGGATATTCTTGTTGCTGAAGTGATCGCTATTAAAAAGGACATCTTCCACGTGAGGTATTTTAATGAAACTTCTTGTAAAGGTTCAAAGGGTGGCTTGGTTAAAGTCAGAAGCACTAAATTAAGATCCCATCTGGATACAGGATACTTGAAGGAGGGTCTAATCCTCATTGCTGCTTGGATAAATCTTTTAATGTATCTATCCGCTGACAAGTCTCTGTTCAGCATTGTGCTCAAAGCGGAAATCTGAACTCGAATGGTACTTACTACTAATTTCTTATCTAGACCCTGTTGGAAAAAATCTAGCAGATTACCTATAGCAGGATTTCGAGGTGAAATACTGTACACTTGGCACCATTTCTGAAAGGTATCCCATATTCTGTAATATACTTTGGTCGTTGAAGGTTTGTGTGATTTAAGCAACGTGGATATTACCTTAGGTGAAATACCTTGGCTTCTCAAATGGGACCTTTCAACAACCAAGCCGTTAGTCTCAAAGGGCCTGATTCAGAGATACGATTTCCACGGAACTTAGGAGCGTATATTTAAGATCTTAGAAAATTTGCAAAACTGCGCATGCGTAGTAATAGTGCAACGCCGTCTATGTAGCGGTTAGGAGCGTAAATTCGCTAAGAGCGTAAGTTTGAATCGCACGCAAGCACTTAAGATCTTAAGTGCTGCGAATCTTTAAGATCTTAAGGATTTGCATGAAAATGGGCAGGGGGGGGCAGGGAAATGAGAGAAAGTGGGCGCGGGCTGACACTTAGGATCTTAAATGAACGCTACCACGTCACTTAAGATCCCAAATGACAGCGCAGAGTTAGGGCTAGTCAATAATGGTCTAAGTTTAAGATCCACCGCTGTTTGCAAGGGGAGTGACTCTTTATGTAGTTGGCTGGAACCTGCTAGGATCTTAACATTAGATGCGTATATTTGCGATCTTTTCGCAATCGCATCTCTGAATCAGCCCCAAAGTCTCTGGAGAGGGATGGATCATCTTCCCTTGTGTCAATAGTTTGCCAATCACCAGAAGTCTCCATGCTTCTTCTATTGCTAATTGAAGATGGAGAGGGAACCAACTTCGCCGTGGACAATATGGTAGAACTGCTATTACTGTGATGTCTTCTACCGCAATTCTTCTTAATGTTTGCGCAATGATGGGGAACGGCGGAAACACATATGCCAATTTCATTCCCCAAGGAGCTGTGAGGGCATCGTGTGCTACTGCATGAGGGTCCTTGTGTCTTGAAATGAACCTTTTTAGTTTTGTGTTGTTTCTGCTGGCCATAAGGTCTACTTGTGGATGCCCCCATTTGGCTGATATTTGTAAGAAAATTTATTGATTCAACTCCCATTCGCAGGGGTCTATCTTGATTCTGCTTAGAAAGTCTTCTGATGCATTTTCCTTCCCTACAATGTAGGTTGCTGATAAACTGAGGAGCGTTGTTTCTGCCCAATCCAGAAGAATTGCTGCTTCGTCCATTAGTGCTCTGCTTTTTGTGCCTCCTTGATGGTTATGGTAGGCTACTACTGCTCTGTTGTCGGACTGGACGAGTAGATGTCTGCCTTGAAGAATGTGTTGAAAATTCTTGTATGCTTGCATTACCGCTCTCATTCCTAATATGTTAGATGGAGCTATCTCTATCGAATTTCTCCAGGTACCATGTATACAATCACCTTCGCAGATAGCTCCCCATCCTGTACCGCTGGCGTCGGTAGTAAGTATAACCGAAGGAATTTGTTGCAAAAGTCTTCCTTTGTTCAAGTTTTCTTGTTTGAACCACCAGAACAGATCTCTTCTTGCTTCTGGGGATGTCACTATCACCTGTTCTTGATTCCACGGGTCCTTGTCCCATTGCCTGAGGAAGCAAAGCTGAAAATTTCGCACATGAAACATGCCCAGGTGATAGTCTCTAAAGATGAGGACATAAAACTTAAGATTTTCATACACTCCTTTGTGGTGACCCAGCGTTTAGATCTCAACTTCCTAACTTGACTAATAACCTCTTTAATTTTATCCTGTGACAGAAAAACTTTGCCTAACTTGGCATCTATGTCTATACCTAAATACCTAATGCGTTGGCTTGGAATAAGGTTACTCTTCTAAAGGTTTAGTACTAAACCAAAGTCTTGTAAACAGGCTATAACTCTTTGAGTATGCAATTCACATAGGTTATATGAATGAGCTGCAACCAGAATATCATCTAAATATGGCCAAATGAATATTCCCTCTTGTCTCAATAGTGCTATAACGGGAACCAGTACATTTGTGAAGGTCTTTGGCGAAGTTGCTAGTCCAAAAGGTAGAGCCGCAAACTGATAATGCTGGCCGCAGATGTGGAACCTCAGAAATTTTTGATGACTGAAAAATATTGGCACATGTAAATAAGCATCTTTAAGATCAATAGACGTAAGATACAACCCTTGCTGTAAAGAAGAGATAATAGATTTTAAAGATTCCATTTTAAATTTTTTTAAACGCAAATACTGGTTTAGGCAGTGTAAATCTAAAATAGTCCGAAAACCACCTGACTTCTTTTCTACAATTAATAGTCTTGAACAACATCCCTTGAATCTCTGATTATGGGGAACCTTAATGATCACACGTTGACGCAAAAGTTCAATACTTTTTTAAGGGCCAACTTCTTTTCCTTACGCTTTGGACAAGAAGATGTATGAAAAAAATCTTTGTGAAGAAAGTCTAATATATATCCATTTTGAATAATATTTAGTACCCACCTGTCTGTTATTGTAGCCTCTCACTGATGCAGAAAATAACGGAGTCTTCCTCCGACCTTGATGGCACTGGTCGGGTTGATAGGTGTGGCGTCATTGGGAAAAGGGCCGGCTAGGCCTCCCTTCTCTCCCTCTCTGTCCACGAAAGCTGGACCTTGTTATGCCAGGTTGTAACTTTCTACAGTATGCTCTGCCTGGTCGATACAAGCTTGCTTCTTTGTATTCTTGCGGAGGCTGTCTGAATTGCTTGAAGACATAGGGTCTTTTAGGTGCCTTATCTTGTGGTAGCCAATTAGACTTGCCACCTGATATCTTGGTGATAATATCATCAAGTCTTTCACCAAATAAGTAATTCCCTGAAAAGAGAAACCAATCTCGCCTTGGACTGGTTGTCTGCTGACCAAGGTCTTAACCAGAGCGCTGTTCTGGCTACTGTGGCTGCCGCTACTATTTTTGCTGTTAGTTTAACTGCATCTAATGACACCTTACTCAAGATTATTATCGCAAATTGTACGTCTTGTACAATTTTAGATAATTTGCCTCTTTTTATGCCATCTAGTATGCTTTTTTCTAGATCATTACTCCATGATCTTGTTACCCTGGATGTAACGGCTGAAGCAATGGTGGGTCTGAAAGCTGCGCCGGCTGTTCAGTGTAATTTTTTAAGACTAACCTCTATCTTCATAGGGTCTCTGAATGAATTAGCATCCTCCAGGGGTACAGTTGTCTTTTTAGAAATTCTCAATACAGCCGCATCCACACGAGGTGGTTCATCCCACTTAAGTGTCTGCTCTGAACTAAAGGGGTACATGCGGTTAATCTTAGAGAAAGATACAGACTTTTATCTGGATGTTTCCACTCTTCTGTTATTATATTTTTAATGAATTGAGATACCGCAAAAAAAAAATTTCCGGTATCTAAAGAGTCACTTTAGTTTTTTTAGACTCTTGAAATAAGTATAGTTCTTGTAAAACTACATCCTGTTTCTCGTCATGTAATTTAACACCTTGTATATACGTTTTTGTAGATTATCCACTAAATCTGTACTAAACAGAAGCTCTTCTCTGGATGACACTGACTCAGCAGAATCTAATGATTCTTGGGAAATATAGCTGCCTTTCTCTGGTTCTGATTCTTCCGATTTCTCAGACATATTTGACCTAGATCTTTTTAGTGAAATATACGACAAATCTTCCTTGGTCACAAAGTATTTTTCATTAATTCCAGAAACTGTAACATTTGCTGAGACAGTTGTTGTTGTTGAATAACATCACATTCCTGACAGACAGTACCGACATAATTTTCTGGCAATATAGCATCACAGGAACTGCATTTTAAAGTCCTGGGTTATTTCTGAGGCTCTTTAGGATCACAAGCCTTGCTTATGCTGGCCTTGGATCTAATATTTATAAACAGTCTCAATTTAAATAAATCTATTTCAATTTAATATAATTTTAATATAATATAATATATAAAAAAATATATTTTAATTTATTTACTACCGACCTAACTACCCTATCACTAACTAACCTATATACACTGCTCAAAA
>WWET01005485.1:9146-26092 GCA_011038615.1 Limnodynastes dumerilii | reverse complement strand
ATGCTGGTGCGGTTGGCCCTGGGTTCCTCCTAATGCAAGACAATGCTAGACCTCATGTGGCTGGAGTGTGTCAGCTGTTCCTGCAAGATGAAGGCATTGATGCTATGGACTGGCCCGCCCGTTCCCCAGACCTGAATCCAATGGAGCACATCTGGGAAATCATGTCTCACTCCATCCACCAACACCACGTTGCACCACAGACTGTCCAGAAGTTGGTGGATGCTTTAGTCCATGTCTGGAAGGAGATCCCTCAGGAGATCATCCTCCACCTCATCAGGAGCATGCCCAGGCGCTGTAGGGAGGTCATACAGGCACATGGAGGCCACACACACTACTGAGCCTCATTTTCACTTGTTTTAAGGACATTACATCATCGTTGGATCAGCCTGTAGTGTGTTTTTTCACTTTAATTTTGAGGGTGACTCCAAAGCCAGACCTCAATGGGTTAATAAATTTGATTTCCATTGATAATTTTTGTGTGATTTTGTTGTCAGCACATTCAACTATGTAAAGAACAAAGTATTTAAAAAGAATATTTCATTCATACAGATCTAGGATGTGTTATTTTAGTGTTCCCTTAATTTTTTTAAAAGTGTCTATCTATTGCATGGCCGTGCGGACCACGCTAACAACTGAAAACAGGTACGGAGCCATACTAGGAGGAAGCAATTAGCGGAGTAAACCCCAATCTGCACAGGACCGAGGGTGCTAAAGGTCTCCTATACACGTGGAAATCCGTCTTGAGTCATCCAGTCGTGAGTAAACAGACACTGTTGGCAACATTGTTTCAGTATGAACACGGGTTGTTGAATGACACTCATTATTATTCCGGGTGGCAGCTATTTACTTTATCTATGGATCCTTCTAATCAATATTAGTGCGATTATATTCTAACATCATGATGGTCCTTCAATGAAAACAAACTTGAATCATTATACAGTAGTGGTTTTATTTTATTTTTCATTATTGCTAGTCTGCTAGTGTGGATTGACATGGCGATGATTGACTTTATGTTCCTATAAGATTTGGGTCCGGATCTACTAAGCTGCAATTTTTTTCCTCGATGTGAAATCGCTGTACATCGCGGCGACTTTTCTGTGATTTTTTGTTCAAAGTCGCCGTAACCACAAAAACGCTATTTTCAACAGCATTTCTAATCAACGGCGATTTTTTGGTAAAAATCACAGCAATTTTGATTTCCTTAATGGTTTTCAATAGGAAACACTTAGCCATTTTAAAGTGAATTTTCCCTTTAATTAGTGGTGATTATTGCAAAAATCGTGAGACTCTACCAAAATACCACTATAAAATGTCACTTCCTGATTAAACCTTGAGAGTAGTTTTTGGAGTTTGCTGGATGTGTGTTTGTTTCATCACTGTAAAAACTTCAGTTGTACTTGGTTATATTCAAGATGTTTATCTTTATTATGTTTTAACATATGTTTGGCATAGCAATTTCTGCATGAGACATGTTTTTTTAACCACGTTTGTAGTAATCGAACTTCACAATACTTTGTTTGAACAACATCTTCTCTGTTCCATATAGATTTATAATGGCAGCCATAAAAAAAGCAGCAATGCAAGTGGAGGATGAGGAGAGAGATAGCTCTGCAGAGGAGAATCCCACCCAAGCAGAGACTGGAAAAACAAAACGTGGCAGGAACATTCGTTTTTCCCACGCTGAAAACTGCATGCTCATTGAGCACATTGTTCCTGTGTATGAGAAGATTTTGGGGATGGAGGCAGCACGTACCCCATTTCCTAGAAAGTGTCAACTATGGGCATCTATTGTTAATCCTGTAAATGCTGTCGGCCCATACAAGCGCACAGAGGGAACCTGCGGAAAGCGTTTTTCTGATATTAAGAGAAAGCTTAATTTTAAGATTGGTGCTGACCGCAAGGCAGCACAGAGGACAGGAGGTGGCCCAGCACGGCAGGATACATCCTATGAGGACCAGCTTCGCACAATTCTACCGGATGAGATCATTGAGGGTGTAAATGTGCAGGACACGGATGCTCCAGCAAAACAAGATGATTAGTTATTACTTGTGGACCTTTCAATGTTTTAATAAATTATAACAATAGTACACATAAAACAGTTACTTATGTTTATTTTAACAATTTCACAAGCTTCACAACACGAAAACATTGCAGATCCTCAGTGTCCGAGTCCGGAACCTCCTTCTCACACATTTTCTTCTGCACAGTTTAGTCCATCTTCAGACAAAGATGAAGCAGGTTCAGGAATATCTGTATTATACAAATATTGTACTTGTTTTACTTTTCAGAGTGACACATTAACCAAGCAACATGTTTTGTAAATTTGTGATGTTGCCCATAGCAACATTAACATTATTTTTTATTATGTATTATGAGAAATGTATTTTATTTCAAACTGGTAGCTATGGGAAGAATCTACAACTTTACAAACATTTTATAAAATGAAATAAAATAAACCTTAATAATTAATATAAATTGTTTTTAAATAAACTTGTTTCTACATTTAGACTTACCTTCTTCATTTCCAACAGGTACATCTCACCACGCACGGATGGTGGAGGCAGAAAAGCGCCTGTTGATGAAGATAAAAATCAGATTTCAACACTTGAATTTGTAGAACCTCCTTCAACTGCCGAAACACCATCACCTCACCAACCATCTGTGGAGCCACAGGCACAGACAAGTGCTTGTCCTCAATTGGAACCTGCTGCACAAATGGCTTCGTCTATTGGAAACTTTCAACAGGAGCAATCTGAATATTTCC
This sequence comes from Limnodynastes dumerilii, assembly GCA_011038615.1. Lineage (NCBI taxonomy): Eukaryota > Metazoa > Chordata > Amphibia > Anura > Limnodynastidae > Limnodynastes > Limnodynastes dumerilii. The sequence goes on along the minus strand of WWET01005485.1, from coordinate 23,328 downwards.
AGGAACAAAGGCAATTTATGCGTAGATTCATGGGTAAATTCCAACGTGCATTTGCACAAATGAATTTAGGCATGAATCACATTGTGTTTAGGCGCTAAAAAAAGGAAGGATATGGAGACAAAGCCAGGGAGGAGATGGAATAGTAAGAGAAATCAAAATCAATCAGGCCAAATAGATAAATATATAAATAAATACCATACAGTGCCTTATAATAGGAAAATAAGAACATCAATTAAACTGGATAGATAAATATAAATAAATACCATAAAATGCCTAATATACACCGAGAATAATAATTCTATAAATATAAAGACTGTGATTAAAAATTCTAATAAACGTGATAAATATTAAAAACTAATAAAAAGTAATGGTATTATAAATAACTAAGGTGCTACTATTTAAATACAAAAATATTAATTCATATAATATGATCAAAAGAGCAACGGTGCAATAAATAGTGGTCTATGAAATATTAATGTGCAGATTAAAAGTTAAAAATAAATAAATATCAAGTGCTATCAAAATCAAACACAAGATGGCGCTGTGTACTGCTGAAAAAATCTTCAAAAAGTGATTGGAAAATAGGAATACATATAAATAAGTAAATACAGTAATTTAAAAAGGAAATCAGAATTGATAGTTCAATTAAAGGCCAAAAAGGCACAAGTTCATAAGATCCTTTGGGAAAATAACTCTTGCTGAGATATCGCTTAAAAAATTCATCAGTCTTTAAAATCCAAGTCTCTGTTGGACCAAGGATCCTTAATGGTATCTTTTCCTGGTAACTCCGTTCAAATAGATTTGATGTGTCCCTCTCAGGGAAAAGGGGGGGTGGATGACTCCCCCCAAAGGGGAAAAGAAAAGGAGATAGACAACGTGGATCAATCAAATGTCATCATAAATTTATTAAACATGAAAAAAGTAAATATCCAAAATTAATAAAACACTGACATATAAAATAGAAGCAGAGCGATGTAACAGCAACACGTACCTAGTGTGCAAGAACACCGCTACACAGAAGCTGATGGTGGTAAATCCCGGGTGAATAGCAGGGACCGACTGGAGATGCACGTGGAGCTGAACAACGCTGAGAATAGGACCCCTCCGACGCGTTTCGAATTGCTTAGAATTCTTTTTCAAGGCATCTTCTGTGTAGCGGTCAATCAATGTAACTATGTAACTATCAATTCTGATTTCCTTTTTAAATGACTGTATTTATTTATTTATATGTATTGCAAGGCGTTGGGCAAGAACAAGGGGTGGTAGGGCCAGGAGAGCTGGCTTATCCCCTGTGCGTAAGTCTGCAGGCAAACAATAGACATATGTTTCTGGTATTGGCTCATTTTTTTTTTTAGGATTTCACTCTGTTTTGTTCCAAAAATATTTACCTCATGGTACTTTATGATAAAAACACTTTTTCATTTTATTGGTACTGGCAAAAAGTTTGTACTTCACAAATTTTGATTTGTGAAAAATATATTTAAACAATATATATAACAAGATTCTGGTTATATAAAACTTTTTCCAACATAAATAATGTGTACCTTGTCTATTACTTACCACTGTATATATTATAGAGCACATGCACAAACATTCCATAATTCAAGGTTAAAAGGTGTAATACTCTATGTAAGCAAAAAAGGATAATGTTGTTATATGATTTTATATGATTTTTAAAAACACATTATTGAATAATTAAATACACTTAAATGTAAAATAATTACGTATGAGGCCATCCCTTATCTGCCTTCCCCCCCTCTGTTTACACACAAAATGGAAGTTGCTCAATAAATTTATAGCAAAAATGCAAACAGGTGCATGAAAGGCAGGGGTATTTCCCCCTCTGTAGCCTGCACATCACAAGATGGTACAGGTCTTCCGCCTTCCTCACTGTGTACTTCAATAACATCTTGCCTAGATTGATTTAAAGCAACATTATGTAGTTCACAGCAAACCAGAACTATATGCGGCACCTTTGCAAGGAGTAGAGGAACACACATCACCAGATTTATCAAGGCACCTGAACCTGGTTTTCAATAGTCCAAAGGTAAATTCTATCACAACTCTAGTGGCTATGTGGGCCTCATTATAATTGTGCTGGCCTGGAGTTTGAGGGTTCAAAAGAGGAATCATGAGCCAGAAGATTTGATGTCCTGAGTCACCTGCAAAAACATGATAGCAAATATATCATTCCAAATTACAATACGATAACAGATGTGAACATCCAAACTTTGCATTCAAACAAACATTTACACATACCTAAAAGCCATCCCTCTGGCATTTCTCCATTGTCAAACTTGGAAGAAAGGGATGACTGCCTCAGAATATAGGCGTCATGACATGACCTTGGAATACACTGCCAATGACCTGCCAATACACTTATTATCTACACATTAAGAGAGTGGTAATGGTGCCTGTTGGTATACAAATGTGTCATTTTTAGGTTGTCTCAGCGCTATATGAATCTTGAGTCTATAGTCAGCTACTTTTAGGTCACGCCACTTTGACTCCTGGCTAGGAAAGCAGATGTATGCAACAGCTTTTAAATGGCACTTAACACTTCAGTAAAGTGACGTGAAAAGGTAGCCTGTGAAATGCCAAGCACTCTTCCAGAAACAGACTGAAAAGAGCCTGTAGCCACAAAGTGTAGGGCACACATTATTTTGTGCAGAGCTGACACTGCATGGGACCGTGCTGTGTTTGGTTCCAAATCAATGCTCATTTGCTCATAAATTAACAGGAGGTTAGTGCGGTTCAACCTAAACATTTGCACCACCTCCTGATCAGATAGGGAGGACAGGTCAAATCGTGCTGCATATATACGCATAGGCCGTGGAATATGTTGACTGCGAGGCACTTCTGGATGACGATTTTCCACATTATCAAGATCAACACACCTTTACATGTTCCTTAGGATAAAAAGAGCACCCATTGCATACCCAGTATGCATATAACTTGCTTGCAAGCACATGTTTAACCACATTGAAAAGCAACTGCTATCACTTATGTGCCTCCTTATATAGAGCTATTTGGTAATTGATGGGATAATTGCCTGCGATTTGTTAAAAATCATTTCAGAGAGGCACCTCTTCAGTTTTTAGCGATTTTGAAAATCGCAGCTTAGTAAATACAGAGATATATATGTGTTGGCTGGCAAAATGGTGATTTAAAATGAAACCCTTTTGGCGATTTTATGGTGACTTCACTTTATTAAATACAGTGATTTGGAAATCGCTGAAAAAATTACAAATGTTTGGCGATTTTTCAAAATGACAGCTTAGTAAATCCGGCCCATGGTCTTTTGTATTGATAACATACAAGTATTTGGAGTCTTAACATCTACTGAAGTCTTGATATAAACATTCTTGTTGGGACTATATAGACACATTGGGCCTGATCCAGACCTAGTTAAGTGCTTGAACTTAGTTACTCCTGGGCTAAACCATGTTAATTGCAGGGGAGTCATATTTCATCTGTTGTAAGCAGTATTAGAGTTGAGAGGTAATGTTTTCTATCCCAAGTCTAAATAACAGTGTGATAGTAAAGCTGGTCAGTATCTGTGTGCAGTAAGCAATTTAAAGATATATCCCTGCATGCAAAGTATACAATAAACTTGACTCCCCCTGAATTCAACATGGTTTAGCCCAGGTGTAACTAAGTTAATGCACTTAACAAGGTCTGGATCCAGTCCATTGTGTGAATATGGATTATAGTCCTAATTTACAGCTGTGCATAAAATCTAGAGCGAGGTCTTCCATAAATCCATTAAGGTTATTGCATATTCATTGTGTTAATGGAACAGGGGTATATGAATTCTATATAAATGTTTATGTGGTAAAGTGAATCTAGTGGCTTCAGACACTGGTTCCTATACTTATGATAATATACGTATTATGATTTTATAACATATACGAATGAATATATATTTTTAGAGTATGTTAAGTGCTCCTCATTATTATTATTATTGTTTTAGTATTTTTACATTAGTCTTTATTAGTCTTTTTCCTATCTATAGAAGCATTTTTAACAATCTAATTTATGATTTTTTTTTGTTTAATAAATAGCTTTTATATTGCTATACTGTTTATTGTTTCTGTGGGAGAAACAAAGTATTAGTTTTTATTATATATACATATATTTTTTCTTTGACCCCTAGGATGCAACAATTAGTGCAGTTGTGTGTGTTGTTTTGTACATTTATAATAATTTTGAACTGACATTTTTCTTATATTGGTAAAAATAAGAAGTTTTGTTTATGTAGGTCACTAGTTCATATTTCAAGTCTATAAAAACTTTAGTTAGCATAATCAAGCACTATTAACAATGATAAGGGAAACTCTAAAATCGCTAATGCACATATTTGTATAAGTAATGCTCAATGACAATCAATGAAGAAATAAATATCATATACAAACAGTACAAATCACAAAGCAAAATAATAGACATTGAGAAATACCTTTTAGGAGAGCTGACATGTCTTTGCAGTCTGCACTGTAGGATGAAACAGCAAAAAGTGTAAGGAGTTAATATTTAATCAAATTGTACTTTCCTCACTTTTATCTGGACTATAACCTACACATATCTGTTAATCAATGAGTTGGATTGTTGTACTATGCATTCTGCATAGTTTTGCATTAATACTGTAAATAAATTATAATAAAGAAGCAATTAATATGCATTTACACAAGCAATATATATATACACAAATCCAATAACACACAAGCTTCATTTATGCTGTAAACCTTATGTTGTATACACACCTATGCAATTATCACCACTTTTTATGTCTGCATAATTTCGATTATTTTTCTGACATGCCCCCTACATGCTCAATAGTGATGTAAGCATATTTGTTAACACATGGGTTTGTTTAACGCTGAATACACCTCTAAATTCATACATTCTTTACAACATGCATAAACATGTGTTAAGTGTATAATAAATGATGGTTGTTCAAATCAATTTAAGGAAGGGGTTAACAACAAGCAATACATAAACAACTGTCTGGTGGTGGGGTAATATAGTGCGCTGCCAGACTAATCCCAATAAGAAACAAAGTGTAATAAAAATCTCATAAAAAGTGCCACTTCCAGGTCCAAACAAAGATCAGTCTCAATTCACAGTCTTAAAGGATTATAGCACCAGATCCCACTTCAGGAACCGCATCTTCCCCTTCCAAATATACAGGTCTTGACCCTGCAGAAACAATCTGGAATTAAAGTATCGGATCAAAAGAACTGATCAGCATATAATACAATAAAATTTCCCGGCAAACTGTGACAAGGAATTCAGGTACATCACCACTCAGAAGGCCAGCATACCGGAACACTCAAAAGGTTATCCTGCTTGTACAACAGGTAAGCTGCATGTGGAGCAATGTTTGGCGCACACATACGCGTTTATCCTGTGATAATTTGGAGCGATTGTAGTGGAGGAAAGATATAAGTGAGATACCAGGAATGAACAACTGCTCCAGTGGCGGGTTAGCGTAATATGAAGTTTCATTTATCCAGTTCCTTATAAATCGTAAATTACTCACGTAACTGTAAAGCTTTAAATTTGGAAAGTTAATACCTCCATTGGAGTTGTGTTGTTGTAATTAAGGCAGAGCTATCCTAGGACGCTTTCCATGCCATATAAACCTCCTAAACGCCCTATTGAGCAGCCGTTCATCCACTGGAGACAATACTATGGGTAGCATCTGTAACGGGTATAGGGCAGCATCTGTAATGGGTATAGAATTTTAGGGAAAATTACCATTTTTATCAAGCTGGCCCTTCCTGAATAAGATAAAGGGAGGTTATGTCTTTGAGTCATGTAATCACATGCCTCGCCAATTACCTTTCCCAGATTATCACTATATAGGGAATGAAAGTTTTTTGATAAAAGTAGACCTAAATACTTTAGGGAGTCGTTAACCCATGATATGTTAAACTGAGCATGCCAGGCTGGACGGTTATCGGGTCCCAACCAAAGCGCCATCGATTTAGATTGGTTGATTGTAAAACCCGAAAGAATACTAAAGTCAGCTATGGTTTTAAAAATTCGGGTTAAAAAATTTCTGGGGTCAGAGATATATAGTAGAAGGTCGTCTGCGAAAGCTGTGATTTTCACTGACCTACTACCAATCTTAATACCTTTAAACCCTGAGTCAGCCTGGAGGCTTCTCAACAAGGTGTCCAATGCCAGGTTCAAAAGTAGTGGGGACAACAGGCATCCTTGCCTGGTGCCTCTCGTCATCCCCACTGGGGAGCTTTTGCATCCATTTATTAATAGGTTTGTATTAGGTTCGAAGTAAATACATTTAATAAAATTAGCAAATTTGGGGCCAAAATCCCTATACTTAAATATGTCCTGCATGTGGTCCCAGGAAACTTGGTCAAACGCCTTTTCCGCGTCTAGGCTAAGTAATAAACCAGGAGAGTCTGATGCCACATTTAATTTAGCTGAGATTAACGACGTAACGGCAGTTCTCACTGCCTTAACCGAGTGCCTACCATGAACAAAGCCTAATTGGTGGGGAGTAAGTAAATTTGGGAGGATAGATTGCAATCTATTTGCCATAATTTTAGCTAGCAATTTAAAATCCTGGTTTAAGAGAGTAATGGGCCGATAAGAAGTCACTAGATTTGCAGGTTTATTAGGTTTCAGAAGGATGATAGTGTGTGCTTTATTAAAAGAGGGATAAACGGGGTTATCAGAATGTAGATTATTAAACAATTTGGTCAAGGAAGGAGTTAATTCTGATTTTAGAAGCTTGTAGAATTCTGCTTAAAATCCGTCCGGGCCAGGGGATTTACTATTTTTCAAGGAGGCTATGGTTTTAGAAACCTCAATCTCCGAAATGGTGACATTTAATAATTCATTTTGTTCCGGGGATAACTTAGGAAGTCTTATTTTATCAAAGAACATTTTTCTAAGCTCTGGGTAGTTAGGGGTAGCCGTCTAAAGTGAAGAATAATAATTGTGGAACTCGTCCTAAATGTCTTTTAATGCAGTAAAGTTCTGCTTAGTAGAAGGGTTGGTTATGTTGACTATTGATCTTTTGGCCTTTTGGGTCTTTATGAGATTTGCGAGTAGTTTGCCCGGTTTGTTGCCCCATCGAAAAAATTTACTCTTGCTATAGTCCAGTTTAGTTTGGGCCTGAGCAAGCAGGAAACTCTCTAAGAGCTGTCTTGTTTCTTTATAGTTAAGGTAATTTAATTCAGAGGGGTCTTGGGAGTAAATACTAAATGCGTGCGTCGTCGCTTCGTATAAAGAGGCATATTTCAATTTAAATTCTTTATGTTTTTTACTCTGGTAAGAAATTATCTGTCCTCTGAAAACCGCCTTAGCAGTTTCCAAAAACAAAATAGGAGTATCTCTGTGTTGACTATTTGTACAATCAAACACTGTCCACTCAGCCACCAAAAATTTTTTGAATTCATCCAAATTATAAAGATATGACGGAAATCGCCATGATCTATCCCTCGATTGACCGATGGGCAATTGAAGGGACAATGAAATAGGCGCATGGTCAGAGATGACTATTGTATGAATATCGGCATTAAGGAGTTTAGGAAATAGATGGTCACTTATGAGGAAATAGTCAATACGTGAAAAGGATCTGTGTACTGCCGAGTGGAAAGTATATGTGCGATCCGACAGATTGCGTATACGCCATGGATCCGATATCTGATGAGATTGCTTTAAATATTGAATATGGCCAAATGAGTTTGGAGTAAGACAGGTCGGAGAAGAGGATTTATCCATGGCAGGGTCATCTACTGTGTTTAAATCTCCCGCTACAATAATATTCGATATATCCGCTTGCATCAATAAGTCTGATATTTGTAGAAAGAATTCCCGTGGTGGCGAGTTAGGCGCATATATATTAAGTAAAGTGTAGGTGGTTACCCCCAGTGTTACCTCAAGTAGCAAGTATCTCCCTTGCGGGTCCGAGACTGACCTAATCACCTCATACTGTAAGCTTTTACTGAAAAGTATGGCGACTCCCCTGGTTTTATTCGTGTAGTTGGACTTACGACATTCCGCTATCCAAGGACTTTTTAACTGATCAGTCTCCTGGGACCAATGCGTCTCTTGCAGGAAAATAATTTCTGGGGATAGACTTTTCAAATGGCTAATAATTCTTTTCCTTTTTATAGGTGAGTTAAGACCCCCCACATTCCAAGATACCATTTTGACTCTGGGGATATGTAAGTGTGAAGGAATCATATCCCCTGGGATAGTGGGGTCAGTATTATGTTGTGACATGATGCCAGTGAGAATTGGAGGTGTACCACATTGTCAATAACCAATATTTATACAATCTATACCTATCCGAACCGTCATCAAAGGTCATGTTCCGCTCAGCGACACTTCCGCCCGTCAAACCCTTCAAAATATGATGTTTATTAGCAAACTGTAACATTTGTAAAAGCAAACACATATATACATTTATCTTATGAAAATGAAAGAAACGTATGCTCCACTTAACCTCTATTTTCCAATTTACCACCTGATAACTGTTTCTGACCCTATAGTAGGGCCCAGGTGATATAACCAACAATAACAACAAAAAAAACTTAAGGCCGCCATATGGGCAGGCAACAAAATCACAACTTATTGTGATTGGGTATACCTAAGTTGGTGACCTAAACAGGATACTATCTGTCAGAGGTAAGTAGATTGTCACTGCCCAGATCCAAGTGAGAAACAAACTCCCTGGCCTTTACAGGGTCATCAAAGGTGTGAGTTTGACCTTTATGGGTTATGCGAAGTCTTGCAGGGAAGGCTAGTGTGAACTTAAAATGGTTGTCATGTAGGGCAGAGCAGATTGGGGCAAAAGCTCTCCTCTTTTGTGAAACTTGAGCGGAGAAGTCCTGAAAAATGAGGACCCTTTGATCCCCTACTTTAAAATTAGTGCTAGCCCTATAGGCTTTAAGAACAGCCTCTTTGTCCCTGTAATTCAGGAACTTGGCTATGGCAGCTCTAGGACGCCCATCAGAAATATTGCGTTCCGGCCCCAATCTATGTGCTCTTTCAATTAACATTTCTTTTGTGGGGCTATAGAGCCCAAGGGCTCCAATCAATTCCTTTTGAATATAGTCAATAAGCTGCACATCCCAAGGGCTCCAATCAATTCCTTTTGAATATACTCAATAAGCTGCACATTTTTTATGCTTTCTGGAATGCTGATGAAACGCAGATTATTTCTGCGGTGCCTATTTTCTAAATCGTCTAGTTTATCCTCCAGCTCCCTTAGACGATCAGCCTGGGCAATAGCAGTATTCTGTAATGCAATATGGGAGTCATCCATGTCACTCACCCTTTGTTCCAAAGAATTTATTTTTTTAGTATTGGATTCTAGAGCCGTCATAGCATTATCAATGCTGGTCTGCAGGGAATTGAAGCGTGAATCAATTAAAGGGATTAACTTCTGCTCAATCATTGGAAACAGAAAAAGGGACATTTCTTTTGCCGTATCTGCCGGCGATGGCTGGAGGGCCAAGGGCTCTGGCTGGGAAGTAGAAGGTCCACGGGACTGCTTCGGTGACGGGGGGGACGGGGGACTGGACTTTGCCGCACCCGCACTGGCGGTGGTTTGTCTTGGCTTACCCATATTAGAATCCCCAGGTACCCCTAGATATCTTTTCATGCCCCCCTTATGAAAAGCTAACACCGAGGACACCTCGCTTGTTAGGGAAAAGGCTGGTTAGATAAAAAAAACAAAAAAAAAATCAGGAATATTATGCCCCCCGTTACTCCCTTTACAGAGTTGAAGAAACAATTGTTATGACCCAACAAGACAACACTACATATAGCAGGTACGATAGGTCACCATACAGTAAAAAAGCCTTTACATTTTCTGCCTAAAAGCGTGAGCCACAAATGGGGTCACAATAACTTCAGCAAAACCCCACAGTAAAGAACACCTACTGATGTCAAACTTTTCTATTTAGCAAATCCCTACCTTTAAAGTTAAACTAAAAACTCAATATAGAAATACAGAATACTTATCAGCATGCAGATGAAAGATGAAAGAAACAAAGCTGGCTCAAAGAACGGTTCAGTCCGCATGTATGTATGTGGCAATCAAGAAGTAGAAGGGTTGTCCATTCAGTGGGTAGGAAAGTCCTGCTGTTCAGACGCACCGCTTCCAGAACCACAAAAGGGATGCTGTTATGGTATCACATTTCTGGCAGATGCTGCCTGTTCAGGCACGGTGAGTAGGTCTCGTTGTTGATCCCAGGGCAGAGAGTGAGATGAATATACTTTAATTGCTTATATAATCACAGGCCTACAAGGGCAATGCTAAATCAGATTTCTGCTCCACAGGCCTTCAGACTTCCTCCTCCACCTCTTCAGGGGTCTCAGCCAGGTATTCACGCCTCAGAATGTTTCCTGAGGTGCTCTAAGACCTTCAATCAGCAGCATCCACTTATTAGAGCCAAAATGACCCCCAGGGATCCACCAGATCAAGCTGCTCCTTCCCAAGGGCTGGGCTCTTGTTAAACAGTTACAGATAGCCCACCAGGATGAAACATCCACCCTGGCACCGCAAGTCTCCCCCTCTGTCTGTCCAATCACCAGGATCTCACCGTCCCTGCCGTCCCTCCAGGCCACTTGTATTGCCTTATTGGCGCTGTAATGATGCGTCTCCAGGCCGTCAGCGCCACATAGCAATGGCCGTCGCGCGTCTGCTGTGAGGCGTCGGGTGATGGGTGCCTGCCAAGCCTCCATCTCCGCTGCAAAATACCCAGGCTGTCGCAGGTACCGTTCGGGCCTCTGTTTTCCGCCCTCCGGTGCCTTGATTCCAGGGCTGAGGCCCCGCTTACTCCAGCCTGCACCGATATGTGGCTGTGTGCGCCCTTTGCTGCTAGGGCAGATGCCTCCGGTGAAATGGCAGGGAGCTGGGGGATAAAGCCCCACTTTGCCTGCCGCTATCCTCAGGAGCCCACAAAGGTGTTCTGCAGGGTCAGACCCCCCAAAATCGGCCTCAGAGTACCGCTATAGGGGAGCCTTGAAGGAGCTCGTTAAAAAAGCGTCCACCTCGAGTGGCACGCACACCGGAAGTCCATATTTTGTATTTCTAAAAAATTATATTATATTATTGTACTCACCTTTATGTACTGTTCTTGGAGAAAAAGTAGCATTGCTGGTCTAAAGCATTAGATTGGGTCCAGTGAAAAACTGTGCTGTTCTTTAGGTCAGCAAGTGCCCTGCAACCAGTCTTTGCTCAGCAGAGATGGATCTATTGAAATATGTCTTCCTTTTCTAGGTGTGGAATGATCAGTTGTAGCAGGTTCTGAAAAGTTGTATAATCCATTCGCAGGAAGTTTTTAAAATAATTTGGGATGTTATACTGTATCTCCTGAATCATTAGTATATGAGAAAATATATCTTGACTCCGTAACAAGTCCTTTGTTCAAACACTGTTTTACTACTACTTGCTTTTACTTGCTCTTGTTCAGTCTTAACATCACTGTTGCAAGCACACAAGCGCAAGTCTTTCTTTCTAATAGAAACCAAACGGAAAAGGAAAGTTTACTGTGATAAGCCATATACCGCTTTCACATCACCACCTTTGAAAAACCCGTGAATTTGTACCCGTGTCTTTTCTGGCAGCATTGCCGTGTGTTTCTCATAACCGTGTTATAAGTCCACCAAAAACCCATGAATTTCCCGGGTCTGTTCCTTTCACATTACCTCCAAACTACCCGGGTCTGCCCCTGCATTAAACTGTCAATCACCCAAAATAGGAGCCTGGATTGGCTAGGATAAATTAGCTCATTTAAAGGGGACATAACCCTTGCACAGACTGATGACGTTAGCATGCAGTGGCCATTTTATTTCCATTACTTTCATGATGGCTAACGAGCAGCAGCTCAGTGACCCTGACATGATTGTGTTGTGGATTTGTTTGCTGTATTCAACAGCAAATCTTACCTTTCTGCAACTGCTAACACTGTGGTAGACGTTACAGTGCTTTAGAAAAGGAGAGGCTTTCGGCGGAGAGGCAGAACACTCGTGTTCAATATTTGCATAGGAGGAGGATGTACATCAGGTCCAGCCTTATGTCCATCTTGAGGTTCAGCCCCCTGACAGAAAGAAGTGTGTGGGCCAGAGACCGTGGTCACAGTGAAGCTTTCTGGGCGACTGTGGAAGCTTTTGAAGACCAGCAGTGGATGGTGCACTTTGGTATGTCACGTGGGACCTTTTACTATGTGTTGGACTTGATTTCCCCTGAATTGTCCAGACAGTGCACGAGATTACGGGTTCCCATCCCACCATGGAGGAGGCTTGCTATAGTATTGTGGTGGTATGCAACACCTGGCGAGTACTGGCAAATCGCAAGCATGTTTGGCGTTGGAATTTCCACCGTGTGCAAGCTTGTGCGTGAAGTGACGGAGACATTGCTGCAAGAACTGTACCCTCGCTTCATCTGTTTGCCTCACGGACAGCGTCTAGATGAAACAATAGCCGTCTTCTTGAGACGTGGTTATCCGCTGTGTGCTGGAGCCATTGACGGGACACACATCCCCATCATCGCCCTGACACAGAACCCCGCGGATTACCACAATCGAACAGGCTGGCATTCAGTGATTCTACAGGCTGTTGTGGATCACAAGTATTGGTAAGCCTTTTATGGTATAGCATTTTTGCCTATAACGTTTACATGCTTGAAGTTCTTGAATTCTAAAAGTATTGTCCTCCATAGTTTCACGGACGTTTTTATTGGCTTGCCGGGACACTCCCATGATGCCCGTCGACGCTCCCATGATGCCCATGTTTTGGCCAATTCCGAACTATACCATCTGGCTGAGGAGGAAAGAGCTGGATACTTGTTTCCGAGAGAGGTAAATCGATTTTTTTAAAGTGTTATTGTATTTGTAAATGCTACTAACACCTAATTTCAGTATTGTACATAAAGGAATATTTAGGTGCAGGCCCTATTCTGACCCTATAATGAATACTGATGATTCCCAATTTTACTACCTGATGATGCTGTAATTAGTATAGAAAATGTGAAATGGTTATATATTGCCTGCTGTTGTATAATGTGTTGACAATACTTGTTTCAAACTAACCCTTGTTTTCTTGCTTTGCAGAAGTCAATATCCGTCAACGGTGTAGAGATCCCTGTGGATATCATTGGAGATGCTGCCTACCCGTTACGTCGATGGCTTATGAAGGGGTACACTCAGCACCATCAACTCTCTCCGGAACAAGTTCGTTATTCACACACACTAAGCTCCGCTAGGATGGTGGTGGAGAATGCGTTTAGGCGTCTAAAAGAAAGATGGCGGCGTTTAATGAAACGCAGCGATATTGACACTCACCTTATGCCTAATGTGGTTGCTGCCTGCTGTATTCTCCATAATATATGTGAGATACAGAAGGAGCACTTCTTACCGGAGGGGAACGTTTTGGACTCTGATGTGTCGGAGCCGACTAACCATGACACAGGTTCTACTGTGGAGAACATTAGGTCAACCATTTCCTCAAACCTTTTATCCATCGTTCGATGTTTGTGTAATAAAATGAAAGTTTTTGGTTCAAAAAAGTGTTTTTATTCAACACACTCAATAATGAATGTCATCTTAGCAAAAGTAATTTTTAGTAACCAAAAAAAACAAATACAATATAATATAATAAGAGCCAGCCTTATTTTTTTTAAGACACTCAATATAAAAGTGCAAAACATACAACAAAAGTAAGAGCTTTAACATTTAAATGTAGAAAATGGCAACAAAACACATAATGCGTTTATAATTGGAGAGGACAGTACAGTGTAACATTGTCCTGGGGTGGTATACTGGGTTGTATACTGGGTTGCTGCTGCGGGTGATGGCCAGTAATGGGGATAGTTACATAGTTACATAGTTGATGAGGTTGAAAAAAGACAACAGTCCATCAAGTTCAACCTATTTTGGATCTCCTGCGATCCCTATCTTTATATTTGAAGTTAATCCATATAAAGCAACCTCAAAACTGTTGCATAAAATAAATAAATAAATACATACATTTCTCCCTTGCTCCACTACTGTCTTTTATTTAAATTAGCGGTCCTGGTAACCCTGAATGTCATTTTCTGCTAAAAATGTATCTAATCCTTTCTTAAACATATCCAGTGAATCTGCCATCACAACCTTCCCTGGCAGTGACTCCACATCCTGACTGCCCTTACTGTGAAGAA
>WWET01005484.1:65991-84635 GCA_011038615.1 Limnodynastes dumerilii | reverse complement strand
ATATATAGATTAGTGGCCACTCTTCAACATCATCAGAAGCGCACTGAGGAGGAGAAAAAAGATAGCCAGAGAAGAACTTGGTAGGTAAGTAAATAAAGCTATTTTTAGATAGAGCTATGTGCATTGGGTGTGGGTATTATTATGTATGTATGCACCTCCAAGGATCCTGTACTATACTCTCAAAACAATATATAGAGCCTTAGGGCCAGATTTACTAAGCTGCAGGCTTGGAACAGTGGAGATGTTGCCCATAGCAACCAATCATATTTTAGCTGACATTCTCTAGTATGTAATAGCAAAGTGAGAGTCAGAATCTGATTGGTTGCTATATTAAACATCTCCACTTTTCCAAACCCGCCACTTAGTAAATTTAATATATTTACCTCCTTTATATTACCAATTAATGGAGAGCCATTTCCACAGATTTCTAATTCTCACAGTGTGTCCTTTTGTTAGTAGCTAAACAGAAAGCCCAAGTTACTACTGAAATGGTACAATTTCTAAGAAAAGAAAAACAAATAAACTGAAGAACTGATAACCATCAGTCACCTGCAATCTACATTGGTAAAGCAAATTACAGGTTTTTTTTTTACCAAGAAGGTACGAGCACATATTACTTCTTTTTACTATCAGAGTTGTTCTTTCAAGGAAAAACCTAGGTTTTTTTTTTTATTGTACATTTATAACATATTTTAATGCTTAAAGCCTGCTGAGTCCCTTCCATCACTTCAGAATACAACACATTAGTAGGACTTATATAGATATATTTAATGGCAGTTCTAGAGATAACGCCCATAGTAACCAATGAAAGAGTAGCATTTCATTTTCTCAAATAGGATAAAGGATATTAAGAATTGGATTGGTATTACCCATACTAACCATTATTCAGCTTTGGAACCTTTAGGTAGCACACCCCATAATCTTTGTTTAGTCTTCAGTGAGACTAATTTGCCTCCAAAAAACAGAAACAGATAATTATCTTTAACAGGCCAGAAGAGAGGGCTTAAAATACATAAATGGGTATTCCCCCATTAGTAGGATTGATAAACTAAACAAATGGTGCAATCTATTTGGCATCTTGTCCTGCTCCAAGACGGTCATGTCATTTACAGACCTGGTTTTAGGGTAATCCCTGTCTAAACATAGCAGTCAGGAAGGCTACTTAATTAAGCACATTTTAAGTAGATACATTCAGCAGATCAAAAGCAGGCAGTGGCCGAATTAAGTCAAAAACAAGGATATTCCAGGACATGTTGGAATGATCCCACTGACCAATTCCTGTTAACTACTTGATAATACTTAAAGAAACAAGCTACTCAGAACTAATAACCTGTTAGAACTTAAAAAACAGGGGACACAAATTTACAGGCAGTCACTCCACCTAAACATGTAACCAATCGGAAGGGGGTACACAATAAAATGCCTTGTTTTTGTCTCTTTAATAAAGTGAATATTTTAAAAGAACCTAGCTAAATGTAATATGTTATAATATACAAAAAACACAAATATTCTATGCTTTTTACATCCACATTCATATTCCACTCTTTTATGTACATAATACGTTCTAAAATAAAAAATAAGATGTAAGTATTTATGAGACAGTAGACCAGATCCAGACCCCTGCACTTTCTGCACATGCAGGGGTCTAAAAGTCTGCACAGAAGAGGGGAGTAAACTACCTTGTCACTCCCCTCACTCTTGCGGAGTAACGGACACTTTTTGTCCATAACCCAGCCTTAAATTTACCAGATCTACATGCATCTGCACTCTAAAGGACACAGATCCATGCAGATCGGGGTTATCGCCGCCCTGTTTGCAATATCTGCAAACCCTGCCTCCACATGCAAAGATGTTACGCTTGAGTATTAACTGTGAATCCAGCCTTGTAGCATAATAATAATAAATAATATTAATAATAATTTATTTTATTTATATAGGTTTGGTTTCAGTCAACACCCCTCCTGTTGAATTGCATAGATCGCTTGATTTCATTGGTTTTCATTATTTATGGTCTAAATCATCAACTTTTTATCACCAATTTTATGATAACAATTTAGAGCAGGGCTCGACAAATCCCGGTCGCCAGGTCGCCATGGCGACTAGATTTTGCTGCCTGGCGACCAGGTTTTGCCGGGCTGAGGATAGACTATACAAATGCTCCGGACCAAATTTACCTGCTGTGCGCGGCGGGCGGCAGGGCTCTGCACTGACATAGACCGCGTCTGCGGTCACATGAACAGCTGCTAATACAGTGGAGGATTGCTTGGCAGACATGATGATGATGTGGAGGATTGCTTGGCAGACATGATGATGATGTGGAGGATTGCTTGGCAGACATGATGATGATGTGGAGGATTGCTTGGCAGACATGATGATGATGTGGAGGATTGCTTGGCAGACATGATGATGATGTGGAGGATTGCTTGGCAGACATGATGATGATGTGGAGGATTGCTTGGCAGACATGATGATGATGGGGAGGATTGCTTGGCAGACATGATGATGATGTGGAGGATTGCTTGGCAGACATGATGATGATGTGGAGGATTGCTTGGCAGACATGATGATGATGTGGAGGATTGCTTGGCAGACATGATGATGATGTGGAGGATTGCTTGGCAGACATGATGATGATGTGGAGGATTGCTTGGCAGACATGATGATGATGTGGAGGATTGCTTGGCAGACATGATGATGATGTGGAGGATTGCTTGGCAGACATGATGATGATGTGGAGGATTGCTTGGCAGACATGATGATGATGGGGAGGATTGCTTGGCAGACATGATGATGATGTGGAGGATTGCTTGGCAGACATGATGATGATGTGGAGGATTGCTTGGCAGACATGATGATGATGTGGAGGATTGCTTGGCAGACATGATGATGATGTGGAGGATTGCTTGGCAGACATGATGATGATGTGGAGGATTGCTTGGCAGACATGATGATGATGTGGAGGATTGCTTGGCAGACATGATGATGATGTGGAGGATTGCTTGGCAGACATGATGATGATGTGGAGGATTGCTTGGCAGACATGATGATGATGGGGAGGATTGCTTGGCAGACATGATGATGATGTGGAGGATTGCTTGGCAGACATGATGATGATGTGGAGGATTGCTTGGCAGACATGATGATGATGTGGAGGATTGCTTGGCAGACATGATGATGATGTGGAGGATTGCTTGGCAGACATGATGATGATGTGGAGGATTGCTTGGCAGACATGATGATGATGTGGAGGATTGCTTGGCAGACATGATGATGATGTGGAGGATTGCTTGGCAGACATGATGATGATGTGGAGGATTGCTTGGCAGACATGATGATGATGGGGAGGATTGCTTGGCAGACATGATGATGATGTGGAGGATTGCTTGGCAGACATGATGATGATGTGGAGGATTGCTTGGCAGACATGATGATGATGTGGAGGATTGCTTGGCAGACATGATGATGATGTGGAGGATTGCTTGGCAGACATGATGATGATGTGGAGGATTGCTTGGCAGACATGATGATGATGTGGAGGATTGCTTGGCAGACATGATGATGATGTGGAGGATTGCTTGGCAGACATGATGATGATGTGGAGGATTGCTTGGCAGACATGATGATGATGGGGAGGAGTGCTGGGCAGACATGATGATGATGAAGGGGAGGATTGCTGGGCAGACATGATGATGATGATGAGTGCTGGGCAGACATGATAGGGATACTGGGAACCCTAACCCTAACTCCTATCCCTAACCCTAACTCCTATACCTAACTCCTAACCCTAACTCCTAACCCTAATCCTAACTCCTAACTTATTCTGACTGAAAAAAATAAATAAAAAAAATATTTTTTTTAAAAAAGCAAAAATAAATGTGCCATTTCCAATTTTTTTTCCGAGGGGGGAGGGGTGGGGGTGGGGTCTGTGTCCGGGAATTTCTTTTTGAAAAGGTGGTAACCCTACCGGGCCCCCCAACGTTTGCAGGCCCCGTGCGGCGGTAGTTTCGTCAAATAAGACGGCCCGCTGGGGACTTTTTTTTTGGGGGGGGGGCCCATTGAAAAATTTGCTAT
The DNA here is from genome assembly GCA_011038615.1 of Limnodynastes dumerilii. Taxonomy (NCBI): domain Eukaryota; kingdom Metazoa; phylum Chordata; class Amphibia; order Anura; family Limnodynastidae; genus Limnodynastes; species Limnodynastes dumerilii. The sequence goes on along the minus strand of WWET01005484.1, from coordinate 80,564 downwards.
GGGGCCCAGCCTTTTGTAGTTACGCCTCTGCTCCCAACCGTCCCCACGCTCTCTCGGTCCTCACTGTGCCGCCAGCGTATGTGCGCAAGCTGCCGCGCGGTCACAGTGATGTTCTCTTCCTTCCGCGCAGAGAGGACTGCTGACTGCTATCCAACAGCTGCCATCCCTGCGCGGAGTCTCAGTGCCGAGCCCGACGTCGAGCAGAGCCAGCGGTAAGTAAAATCAGATGTTGGTCTGGCTCCTAGATTTTTGGCCTGGCCCCTAGATTTTGGGAAAATTTGTCAAGCCCGGATTTAGAGACATCTAGCGCATCACTAAGATCTTTACTTTCAGTAATAACTGAGCTAATGACAAAAGGGTAAAGACTGTCCAAGTACCAGTTTTAGGCTTTTTAGCTTTCAGTAATGCATATAGTGGTAAGTCACATGTATCGATCTTGAAAAGTGCTAAGTATTTAAGCCTAAAACAAGACTTGACAAATTTTAGTAGAATTTGGTCCCAAATTAGGCGCCAGTGAAAATAAGCAATATCAGATATATACATATATTACCATGCAAGAGGCACTCAGACACTTATTCATTCAAGCAATCAAATACTCCTATTTTTCCGTTTCAGTACTTTTATTGTACTTTCATCAGGAACAATAAAAGTACTGGAAGGTTGGGAAAACAGGAATATTTGATTCCTTCATTGAACAAATCTTTAAGCATCGCTTGACACACGTTTATTTATTTGGAACATATCATTTAAGGGGAGATAAGAACCAGAGTAACAATATTTTGACCTTGGACCGGATCCACAGGTCAATCCGGTAGGCCACTTATACACGCAAAGTGTGTAAGTGGTCTGTTTAAACTGGAGGACGCATGCGCCCTCCAGATGTTACTATCATTAACAAAAGATTAGGAAGGGGGGAGGAAACAGTACAGTATTGGCTGGGTTTTGGGGATACGCACGGATCAGCAGTCATTCAGACCGCTGAGCCGTATATATTTAACTGAGAGCAGGCTTATGGCAGTGTAACTGCCATAAAGCTCGCACGAAAGAGGGAATTGACAGGGGGAGTCAACTCCCCTCTCGTGTGTACTGCCAGACCCTTGCACATTTGGAAAACGCGCATGGGTCTGGATCCAGCCCCTTATTATTAGAGAGCCACTTCAAAAGGAGTTGCGTGTATGTGTATAAAATGGGCTGCCTTTTTTTTTTGTATCTGTGTGAATTCCCCATAGTTTGCTAGCACCTGCTCTATATTAACTTATAAATTGATTTGAGCAACCTCTATTTTATGTGTGTTTTAGAGCATGTCTAGGATAGCAGCTGACAGGAGGTGCTGTTTCAGAGTCATTGTTTTGGAGACTTGGGGACTTCTGCCAGGGGTGAGCTCTCAACTTAAAAATACATGATATACGACCCAAAGTTGGGACTCCAGGATGCCCTGCTTGCCAGCTTAAAGAAAGAAAGCATAAAAGTTATTATAAAAGGGCAGAAATTTTTGTGCCTGGGGCAATAAGGAAAAATGGTGCCTCTAACCCTGCATTCCAAGCCAATTTAACCATAAATATTAACTTACCGGTACCCCCTTAAGATTGCGCTCTGGGTGGCTGCCCCTATCACAAACCCTAGTTACGTCCCTGTAAAAGGGTCAATCCACTACCTGCCTGTGTACTTCGTCTATGCTGCCATAACAGTCATCTGCCTCTGTTCAGCCCCTTTGTGGACAACATGTGGGCTTTGTGAGACCTGCCTATTTCAGCATGTTTTGCTACTTATGTTCACCATGTGCTCTTAATATGCTCTTTTGATCCATGTCAGCCCCATTATCCTGTGTTAGTATTTCCCCAGTACAGGGATAGTAATGGATTTAGTTGTTGGGTGCTTTATTTGTTCTTTTTGAGCTATTTATGGAGAGTCACTATTTATCTTGGTGTAGATGGCTTTGCAGCATTATTGTGTGTTTTTAAATGTTTGTCAGTTTATTGTATATTAAAGGAACTGTCACTTTGTTCCTGAAACTAGTGCTTTGTCATAATAAATATTTTTGAATATCCTCCTTCATTGTGTTACTTGATGTGCTGACCGAGACAACCTGTGTTGCCTTACCTTTTATTATATATCTCATATTAATTAACATATCGAACACGAGGGCATGGATACAAACTGGAGGGTGGTAGATTCAAAGGAAATGTGCGGAAAAATTACTTCACTGAAAGGGTGATAGATAAATGGAATATTCTCCCATCTGAGGTGGTTGAGGCCAATACAGTAGAACAATTTAAACATGCTTGGGATAAATATAAGGGTATCCTAAATTGTAACCCCAATTGAGGGTAAATAGGGTCTAGGGTCAGTATAGTTTTCAATAAACAAATGGGCAGACTAGATGGGCCATGTGGCTCTTATCTGCCGTCACTTTCTATGTTTCTATGTTTCTATATCTGTGGCGCAATAGTTTGTGATGCATCTTGTTGTGAATACCCATATTAGCATTATGCTGATCTTTATAGTAGATTAGATGGAACCTTCAGGGATTGCCCCTATGTTTAAGTCACTCGGAGAGATATGCAATGATGGACAGATGAATCTAAAAAAAAAACTTTGAAAACGTTTGCTGGGCAGATGAAACGCGTAAGCAACTGCAGTGTGTATCTGAGCTATTGGCTGACCTAATTTTGATAGCCTGTCTATTCAATAAACAAGCTACATTTGTACCGAAGCACGCGTATTAGGATTGGGAGCCATTGAGGGGAATATGCCTACATTGTGTTCCGGTTGGAAGAGGTGACCACCCACAAGCTATTCAGAGAAGGTGCTTTGTGTATACGCGTGGAAGGAGGAGAACCCAGCATTGGATCTAGACGAGACAGCTACTTCCCGAGGATCGGGTAATATATTGTCTTACCTCCTGTTCAGATTGGGACCCTTACATTCTTAGATTCATTTGTTCACCATTACATATCTCAGCGAGAGGCCTTAAACATAAGGGCAATCCCCGAAGGCTCTATCTATTGTCCATTGATTATTTATATTGGCCATGTTTTCAGACTAGATTATAGTAGTCCGGTGCAATTTAATTAATTATTTCTACTGTGGCTATAGGCTTCAATATATTGATTTATTGCCACAATATATGCCCTTTAGACACAGTTTTGTATGCTTTTTATTTATTTTTTGTGTGAGATTAAGTTTCTAATTCTAATTTGCCTTTTATGTATCGCTGTTTTAATCAGAACCATCATTGATTTTTTATATATATCTATATATCTAGTTTCATAGCACTGCATCCTTTTTCTATTGATCATGTTTTAGGGGAGCTTGGCTATATCTATCTATATCCCCTACAGCTGCTTTTTAGCAATTAGTGCCACAAAGGTCTTTTTGTTTTCTAGATTGATAAGAAACAATCATGGAGGCAAAAAACTGGGAGAAGCTCCTAGCAGTACAACAATTAAAAGAGTCAGCATTTCGTTAAATTGCTCCAGTAACCTACTGTGGAAACTACTGTTTCAGCAGCGGCGGATGACTATGATCACTCCTCTATTCATGTGGGGAAACTAGTGCTGAAGAGAGTCAGAAGACCTAAGGTAAGTTAAAGAACCTAGGATCTCAGGATCCACGCCATGGAGAATGAAATATATATATGTGAGTGAGTGAGAGAGAGATTATGTATATATGTATGTGTAATATGTATATATATTTTATTCACACAAAAACAAGTTTGTCAGAAAACCTGGCTCCTAAAGATCAAATTTCTCTATCCTTATAACTGAACTCCTCTGAAAAAAAAAAATACAAAAAACCTTTACATATTTAAAGCCTAAAGTGCAGCATACAAGACAATAAATATCAATCAATGCACAATAAAATAAATAAGATCTAAAGTAACTGCAAGCAATATACATAGGTTTATAAAAGCCGAAAGACCAAAGAGAAAGCTCAAATTATATATTATATGGTCTAAAGAGAACACCTAAAACAAAGGTGTTAAATTCAGTTCAAGTTTGACCCGGATCGTCAACTCAACAACACTATACAAGTTATGTGTTACAATGAAAAGGAAAAGCAGCAGTCTGTTGCAGCCTTAGGACTTCCACCACCCTTAAACCACAAGAGGCCAAAATTAAGGACCAGTTCCAGAGTTTAAACCTAGGGAAATCTATACTGAATTTCAAGGAAAGCCAAATTAATTTTATTCTCTGCTTGCAAGAAGAATGCTTTTTGTTATTGGATACAGATATGGGGACTGATTCAGAACACCCCCGCTGCTGTGAGTTCCGTACCGCTCCCCTTACATAGGACTTATAATGGCAGGACCCTTAACATCTATGCACTAAGCCCAACAGAAATTAGGACTTGTGCGCAAATGAGGATCACACTTAAGGGGTTAACCAAGCCTTTAAAGCACAAAATAAATGCCTCCTGTCCCATAAGGTAGTGTAGTTAAAATGAAATTGAACACTTTTGTTTTTCCAACTATAAGAATACAACAATCAGCAGCTCAAACACTGCTGTGGTACTGGGTTAAAAGAGGGATTCTCTTCTCCTATAATGAGCAACTGAGTTCAGAAAACTTTGCATTTGAAACTTTACTACAAAAAGGTTTCTGTGTAATGGTGGGGGTCATTCTCCCTGTTAAACACCAAACCCTTGTGAATTGAGTGCTCCCCCCACCAAAAAAAAAAAAAAAACAACTACAACAATGAGCATCCTTATCCGACACATTAAGGTGGTCAGTTGATTGAGAATGTAATAACTTATTAACAGGCAAATGTTAATGGGGAATATGAAGTAGCAGAGACTAGCAATTTTTTTTTTCAGTTTTGTTGAAAAATGTGCAATTATAACACATTTAGCATTCCAGTCTCTAGGTTATATTCTGCAATAATCTAGTGAAGTTTTAAATCTATTTATCTCCCACACAGACAATGGGGCAGATCCAGAACTACGCTTCTCCGCGATTTTACGCGTGGCGGAGACGTAAAATCGCAGATTCGTACCCACTGCGCATGCGCACCATGGAAAATACGCACATTCACGTAGCGTAATTGTGAACGTATGGCCCATTCACGTATTTGTCACGTAAATACTTACGTGGGCATGCCAAATTTACGTTACTTGAAAATACGTGTGAAATACGTGAAGTAGGCGGGGGGTGGTATTTAAAGTGTACAGTATGGGCGTGCTCAGCTGCGTAAATTCGTGCAGCCCATACGTACGTGTGCGTATGACAGAGGTTACATTGGAAAAAGTTAAGGTAGGGTTTGGGAAGCGTATCTTGACAAAATACGTCCGTGCAAGGGGTGTGCCGAGGGGAGTGTTGCGAACTTACGTGCACGAAAATACACTCCGCGAATAAACGTACGGCACATGTAGTTCTGGATCTACCCCAATGTGTATATCACTGGAATGAGAAAAGGTTATAATAAAATAAAAAAAAATCTGAACACTAAAACTAGTAACTGGAAAACAGACATTCTTGGAGCATTTGAGGACATCAGAAAGTATACATTCCATGCCTATGTATGAGTCGTGGGTGTGTTACAAGCATTCTGTCTCAAGAGCAGATTAAGGCAAACTTTCCTTTTATCAAAGAAATGTAATAACAGGAAAAAAAACACTGTTTTTTTATCTATATTCTAATGAGTTATTATGTGCACAATAGGTCATTAATTTATTTGAACAGTGAAACCAGGATATAAAGCAAATATGTGCACAATAATTTTATCATCTACAAAGGGTGCATACATACTTATTTTTTTTACCTTCATCCTGTGTGTCATGCATTTAATACATCAGAAAACATTATTATAGCACCATAGGGTTATATCACAGCAGAATCAAACAAGATAAATAAACTAATAAGCCTGATTAGTCAATTTAAGTCACATGATAGAAACTACATCTTGCATTTTAATTATACATGTTATATTTTAATTAATCTTATGTGAGTTATCAATTATTGTTATGTAACAGAACACACAGATCCCACTGTTTCCCACCAGTCTTTAACAGGATACTTTCTGTTGTAGTGCTAGGTTGTCCTAGATGCTATGGGATGCGACTTATCCCGATTTAGGTCCCACACTGGGGGTACAGGGATACCTTTTTACAGTCAGTAACCAACTGTTCGCTGTAGGAGTGGTTTTGCCACCACAAGACTCCATTGACAGCTAGAGCCACTTTATTCAGGACATCAACTGCTATAGCTACTGCACACCCCTTATCATGGCTGTCGTCCCCCTGAACCACTTGCTATGGTTTAGGGCTGCAGAGAAGTTAACAGAGCACTGGGTTTCACTCAGGTCAGCCGGGAAATGGATTAGATTTTAGCTAATCTGCAGATCACAAGAATATAGCTGATGCAATTCTTGAAGCAAATAGAGGGGTTTTTTTTTTTTATCTCTGACATGGGTCCTGATAACCTGGACCCTGGTTGAACGTACCAGTGATCTGTCCAGAATTCAGATGGAATAGCCTTGCAGTACAAAATACAGCTCATTTTATACCATTATTGACACACGTTAGAGGGGGGAGACTTGCCCCCTGCCCCAACAGGCCCCACAAAGTCTGGGATCATACATACAATATTTACCGTTAGGATGTATGCATTTCTTACAAACAGGACTAATAAAATTTGTACTTATCCTAATTTACACCAATTTAGTTATTTCCTAATTCAGTTAGTATAAGATGCCAGAGGAAAGCTAATGACCCCCAACTGTCCCCTTAGGCCACTAAAAATAAAAAGACTTCCTTTGCAACACAACTTTGCCCTCATTTGTCGTAGGAATCAATACAAACACCAAAATAAGTACTTTTTCAAGTACTTATTTGGCGCACTGCATCACTAAATTAAATACGTTCATATAATAAATTATATGACGTGGTCCGGCCACTATTATATTTTGACCATTTTTCTAGGACATGGGTTTTACAAATTCATTGGCACCATTCCATTAAAAAGGAACTGCCCATGTTTTTATCTTAAATAAACTGAAGCTAACAGTAATTACCACCCATTACTGTATAGTCTAAGTATTAGCATCACAATATTTTAATAAAGCAAATGAAAATGCATTTACTCAATATATTATTGCACAATCTTTACCAGTAATCACTGCAATTTAATTTTCTTAATTTCTGTAGCTCTTAATGAGATTTCCACCTATCAGCCAATAAACTGATGCAGCAAACCAGCCCCAAAACATGACCAAGGGGCTGATTCAGAGATGCACTTACACCTTTTTTTAGGTGCAAGTGTACAGCTTGGCTAAACCATTTTTCAAAGTAAGGGGTGTTAATTAATGTAAAAAATTTTGCATGCATGAAAAATACATTACTTTTACACATAGAACTAAAATACTGCATAGCTTTATGATTATTCTATAAAATAGAGTTGAGCTTAGAAACTTTACCTCCTAATTTTAATTCTGGTTTTACAATTTAAATCTGCCTCCTGTTGCAATTCAACATGGTATTGCTCAGGTCTACACTTGCACCTAAGAAAAGGTGGAAGTGTAACTCTGAATCAGCCCCCAAGTCTCCTTCATGTTTTACAGTATGTATGGTTCCATTTCTTTCATTTTTTTTTTCTTTTGTGAAAATAGAGCTGACTTTCCAAAAAGATCCCAGTTTTGACTCTCCAGTACATTTACTAAAATTCTGAGAGGGAAGCTCCCAGTTTTGTCAAATTCCAGTCTAATCTTTTAACCCTCCTGAAATTCATTCCATGGGGCCCACTATTGCTTTGAAAGTATTGGGTGAAAGAAGTAGCGTGCACGGTCTTAGATTGATTTTTGTTGAGTTAAAAAAAAAACCTAACATGTTTAATAAAACATTATGAAATAGTCTTTATGTAAAGCATACAAATATAAAGACAGTCACAGATTGGCAAGTGGCAGTACATAAAAGTGTGTCTGTATCTGCTGCGATGGAAAAGAGCCTAGGTGCTGATTATTGTAAAGTTCGCATTGTGAGGAAGGAGAAACCGCTTGGTTGTGCTGGATTGCTGGATGCCATACAGGTGCCAATCTGGGGGGGGGCGGAGGGTGTTGACCAATAACAGTTGATTGGGGGCCTCGCTTAAAATGAGTCCGTAAAGTACACAAGTACCAACATGTGTTATTTAAAAAAAAAAATAACCAATACTTATCATTTTGCCTTTTCCTTCTGTTACATATATGACTATGTTGGAGGTTGTATGGTGAAAGTGGGATTTCATGGGAAGAAATTAAAGGGAATCCTGAACATTGAAAGACCTTTTCTCATAGAAGATACTCAGATGCACAGGATTCTTAATCATGGATAATAAAATAGACTTTTTATTGGACATTTTAAGCAGCGCTTTCCGTGTTCTTATCTTACATATTTCTTAGTTTGCAATATTGTGTTTTGTGGAACACAGTTGTGATTGACTGCTTCAGCTTTATTAGTGATCACGGAGTAGAGCGTTCCTTTGTTTTCAATTTGTCTAATTCAAGAGAGCAGTTAGTTTGAAATATCACTATAATCTACTTAAAATCTTCTCTAAATGGTACCAACAATACTGTACAACCCACTTTAGAATATCTTGAGAGAATAATCAAAATTTAAGTTTAGAATTTCTTCCAACCGACAATGGTATCGGTTGGTTTTTATAGATGATACAATCGCTGCTGTGAGGATCCTATAAGGATGACCCAGCAGCTTCCGGAGATCCATTGATTGAGCAGTGTGTAAATGCAACTTGATTTCCCCAGCTAACGGACGGTCTGGTCAAGAACCGGGGAAATACTATATTTAACCAGAATTACTCTGTGACATACCAAAGGCATACATGATAACAAAAGCTTTTCCTTTAAAGACTTTTCAGTAGAAATAAAAGAAAAGTTTTAATACATTTTAAGGGTACCAACAATATTTTTTTTTTTGCTTTATATGTGTTAATTTTGTAAGGAAACTATGCACGAAGACCAAAAATTAGTACTCAAACACCATGGATATGTAAGTCCAAAGCTTCTGTCCACTAAATCCTCTTTGCTCGCCATCAGTTTCATCACATACATGATGAACTCCATGAAAATAAACTCCATTCATAAAATGTAATGAATTACTTATAATTACAGTAAACATGATAGCTTCCTTACTAACTTCATTTATGTCAAACAAGGTCCATCCTATACCAAATTTTATAAATTTAGCTTTAGAAGTGACAAAAATCATACCCTACCAAGCTGCAGCATCGCATAAGCCAAGCAGTCAAAAGTTATCATTCCTCAGACCTTATTGGACAAGAGCTATTAATATTGTTTTAACAAATAAAACATTTCTACAGTAGACATTAAAAAAAAAAAAACAACTTGTGCCACAGTTTGATCACCTTTTGCAGACAGCCCGAGATACAATCTAAATCAAGATATGCAATAGCGGATTAAAGTTGTATGTTTTTGACGATCTGTTCTTATTTAAATAAAATTGACATACAGCAAAGCCAAGTGCCCTTTAAACAGGATCACAAGAGCTCTAGATGCAACATATACACAGTCCAATAGATATTTTACAGGTATCAGATGCAACGGGTGTGGGTCTCTGCTTAGAACGGCCCTATTTCGATAGAAACTGGCTGGGAGAAAACGGCCCTAACTAGCAACTGAGCTTTCAGTGCTCCGAAAGGTAAGGAAAAAAAGTACCCCACTCCTTTCCCTAACCGTCCCCTCATTACCCTAACCCTTCCTTCCTGGCAGCCTGACCCTAACACACCATCTCCCACAGCCTGACCCGAATTCTTCCTTCCCTGCAGCCTGTCCCTAACCCTCCCTTCCCCGCACCCTAGAGAGGTTACTCACCTTTCTCTGAGGTCCGGCGGTAGTGGGATATCGGCGGTGGCGGAATTTCCGAATAAGAACGGGGAAGTATGCCGATCAGCATACTCACCCATTCAAAAAAAAAATAAAAAAATTCTAATGTAAGGACTATCCGAAATAGGGACCTCCAAAAAGGAACTTTCGGATGTCCCTATTTCGGAAAAAATATTTTCTAACCAGGGACTGACAACGAGATGCAACCACCTGGTATGATGATTGGCCCATGTGTAAAGGGCATATCACATAAAATACTGTATCTCACCTGCACACTGCATTGAACATGCTGCACGGCCAATGCAATATACTGGTATGGTGCGTCATTGAGTTTTTGTATCTTCAGTTCTTTCCCCATTTTACTTGTCTGTATGCGGTCTACAATAAGCACTCCATTGTACCTTACATAGGGTTCAAGAGCCTGATTAACAAGAGACTAGAAAAATAGCATGACTGACACAAAAATCCCTTTGTTGCTCAGTAACATACAACATATGATAAATATTGAAAACTGGATCAAGATAGCAAAACATCTAAAAAGGCAGGTTCTCTATGCACAAAGTAAGCAGTCAGAAATCTGCCGTTTTAGGCCTTAAACTATTTAGTGAAGTAGCAGAGGTATCTCTGCCACCATTTCTGCATTTTCCTCAATCCCCATATTTTTCTGGGAATTAAATAAATGTTAATGTAATATTTGGATCTTCACATCCCAGATGTATTTTTGGCTGGTGACTTTGTACACCAAGCAGAACGTAATAAATATCTTGTGCATTATGCAAGCATTAATTAATTGCTCCAGTTTCTGTGAAAAGTATTATGGTATGATCACATATATGTTGCAATTCAAATGCTTAAGAAGGATGCAGTTAACATATTTTGTACAGTTGTTCAGACACTGCCTAAACCAGGTCAACCGGTCCCTCTACAATTTATAAATAATGCTTTTTCTAAAAGCTATTATTTATATGACAACATATTTGGAAAGCAATCATATTAGAATAGAACAAGCATTTGTCATTAGGTGACCAGTTTTGCTATTTATTTATTAATTTTATAAAAGACTACACCCAGTTGCCTAAATTTTACATACTTAGTATAAAGTATACTTGAGGGAATAAACATAATACTGCCTTGTGTAGTATTTACATACAGTAAATACCATAACAGTTTACTCATAAGGGGAGATTCTATCAATGTAGTATGTCAGAAAAATCGTGATGGAAATTATGATATTAACCAACGACACAGCTCTCTCAAAACAAAACACCAACAAATTTTTCCCAGAAAGTTATTTTTAAAATATTTAACCTATAAACTACTGAACATACATGTTACTTTTGGTGTGGCGTGGTGGCTACAAGTGGGTGTGTCAGTAACATCTTAGAAATACAGTAAACTTTGTGTTCCCAGTTTCTGAAACCACAACGGAAAATAATTTACCCCTTTGATGGGAGTTATTTCCAAATGTTATGCTTCTAAACTTGATGAGCATATAAGAAGATATAAAGTATGATTTTGGTTTCCAGATGTGCGTTTGGATTTATTTATTAAAAGGGATATACAAATATAATAAAGCATTACATACTAGAGAGCAGACTACAGAACAACACTATACAAACCCACTAAAAATATTGTTTAGTTAAAGACTACACTTTATAGGCCTTTTATTGTTAAAGACCACACTTTTATAGAAATTTTGCAGGCTAAACCAATAAACTGACTTGGCATATACTAGAACGATTATCGGTCCCAGCAGAGGGTGGTTCGATAAACGGGACGATTTCCCGCTAAGGAAATATCTCATTATAGGCCCCATATATCTCCTCTGCTGGGACAAATAATCCTAGCAGAAGGGGGGGGGGGGGGCAGGGCTAGTACTATGCTTCTCTGACAGCTTTGACGCTATCAAAGCTGTCAGAGGAGTAAAGTACAAAGACACACAGTGCGGTTTCGGCTGAACGCTGTCTGCTCCCTGCAATAGACACTGCTGCATATCCATGTACTATGCTACTCTGACAGCTTTAAAGTATACATTCAAAGCTGTCAGAGCAGCTTTGTACAGTACATAGATATACAGCAGCAGATCTGAAGAATAGGAAGCCATTCAACTTGCTGATTGGCTCCCTTAAAATATCAGGAGCTTGCTCCAGATTTAAATCAAACATGTTGAAAGATCAAATAATCGTACCAAAGCATTTCTAGTTCGTTTATTTACCGTTTCAAAAATTGATCTTGGCAGTTAACTACAGTGATTATTTGCCCAATCAACCGATAATTGGGTGATGTAATCTCTCTAGTGTATGGGCAGCGTCAGTCTTATAATTTTCTAGGAAACACTGACAGCAATGAGGCATTGCAAAAGCTATAGCCTCCACTGTATACATGTTTATTTAGAAGAAATTTAAAGAACATCGCTGCTATAACACGAAATTTGTATATCCTAATCAACTTATTGTTTCTAGAAATATTGATTTAAAAATTATGAAGGCAAAGGTACACTTAAAACACATTTAGAAATAAAACAGAATAGATTTTGTACATGCTATAAAATTACAAGATTCAATATTGGTTAATGGCAAAACACTTGTCATTTTTATTATTTCTTCAAATATTAGGTTTCCCTAGCACACATAATAACACATAATAAATGAAGACATATAAAATAGCAATAATGGCCACAAACAAAAAAAATGTGAAGTTTGGTAACTGGTCAGATGTTGCATATTAATAGCTTTGATCAGGGGTTCTAAACCCTGTCCTCAAGTAACACAGTGCATGTTTTCCAGGTCTACACACTGGAGCACAGGTGTGCTTATTACTGATTGACACATGTGAAAAGAACAGTTGGAATTTATTATAATACTTGGGATTATGAGGAGAGTGGTAGTGGTATTTTAGGATGGGATTGAGAACCCCTGGCTTAAATTATCAGAAATTCTAGTAAATATGTAATTATTGGCAAATAACAAAAAAGGACATTTAGCACACCAACAGACCTAAACCAAGGCTAACTAAAGAAACACCAGACTACTGTAATGAAAAGACATAAGGAAATCAGTAGGCAGTATAGTACCATGTTTAGCCACAAACATACAGGAAAATAGCACAAATAAAATAATTTCTCCAGAAAACAAAAAATGCATTAGTTACCAGGGATTAAAATATTAGCAAAAGGGTGTCTTTTACATTTTCATTGATTGTTGTAGGAGCTCCTTTTACACAAAGTTTCTGACCACACAATATTCAAACAAATACAAAAGAAAAGGAAAAAAAAGTCCCGCACTGACACACATCATATATGGAATGTCAAATAATTCCTAGTTTGATAATTGTCTATAATAACTAGGGTGCTACTCAACGGTATTGAGCAATTAACAACAAAAAAAAGAAAGAAAAAGACCGTTATAATGAGTGCACAGACATTCCCACTTATATTAGATACTGCATAGCAAAATATAGGTAAGCAGCTACAAAATAACCAAGGATGTAAAAATCACATATTTTATTGAACAGATACTGTTACTGACAACAATCAGCATAAGTTAAAAAAGGTGTAGCTACAGACATTAAAAACATGAGTAGCATCGGTTCCACATTGCCCTAAAACTGGTTAAGCCATAAGTGAGCATTAAAGACCATAATTGAGGACAAGAAAAACAATTGCAATGATCAGAAAACTCCCATATCATAATGCATAAATTGCTTCTGTAAATTGGTGCATACAGCCCATAGTAAGCAATGCAAAAGAAGGCTTGTCATAAAAAGTCAATTATAAATTGGTCAAAAAGCTAGCCCTACTCTATAGCAAAAATAGAACGTGAAAAGAAAGATGAAAAAACCACTATGGGCTGTATGCACCAATTTACAGAAGCAATTTATGCATTATGATATGGGAATTTTCTGATCATTGCAATTGTTTTTCTAGGCAGTATCTAATATAAGTGGGAATGTCTGTGCACTCATTATAACGGTCTTTTTCTTTCTTTTTTTGTTGTTAATATTCAAACAAAGTTATAACATTTATTGTTCAGAAAAATAAATACACAATAACTGGTTTTGTGACTTGTGACACAGAAGCTCAAACACATGGTCTGCCACGTGTTTTCTCCCCTCCATAAAATCTTAGCTTCCCCATTTGAGAGCTAAGTGACTAACAATATTGTACAGGTTACTGAAAAGGCCACCCACTGAGATCCCAAAGCAGATTCATTTACTATTTGTTAAGTTCTGGATTTTTTTTTATGCATTTTAGAGCTCAATCGTAGGTTACAACAAACAAAGCCTCAACATGTGTGTGGGAAATAGCAGAAAAACAAACAACTTAAGTGAACATCAGTCACTTTGAATTATACGTAATGTACTGTGATTTTATCAAATCCATTAAATCCATGTAAATAAAAAGCTAAAAAAACATAGCCAATTTTGTACTTTATTATTATTATCGTTTACTTATAAGGCGCCACAAGGTGTCCGCAGCACCTTACAAAATACAACAAAATACAGTACAGACATACAGGGTAGGGATGGACAGCATAGTATATATTAAATTCAATATGACTATAAAAATATAACAGAAACCCAATAAAGTGAAGCAAGCACAGAACGCAAGGCAAAATGTGAGGTGTCAAGCTTGGAAGATCAGACAGCAGAGGACAGAGCACAGTGAGAGGTTGCCACCAGGTGGGGATTGGGTAAAAGGGTAGCAGAGGGGGACAAGAGGGCACAAAGTGAGGGGGGGGG
>WWET01005483.1:54942-87256 GCA_011038615.1 Limnodynastes dumerilii | reverse complement strand
AGGGTGGGGGTGGGAAGAGGCAATGTCCATGTGTAGTTTACTTCTTAAGTAGGAAACTACGCACGGTTAGATAAGGTAGCACTTTGGCACTTGTAAGAGCATGTAGGTTTCCAGAAACCTAAGTCCAGTTTAGCACCTGTCATAGTCCAGAAGGAATAAGAGCTGACATAAATGCCCTTATAGCCAGTGTGCCCAGGGTGGGGTTCCCCACTCTAAGGTTAAGTGAGCAGGTCACCCAGTTTATGTCCACTTTATGACTGTGATACGCTATGGGAAACTTGCCCTACAGATGATGCAGTCTCCAATAGGGACAGTGCAGAGCAGTCTGATGACTTCCCTGACAAAACAAACTCTGTGGCATGATTGCCACACTAAAGAGTGTACCTTGGGAGCAGACCCCTTAGTGACATTAGTGGTTACAGCTACAGGAAGGGAAATTCTTCAAAGAAAAAAATTATAACAGGTGCAGCCAGATCCTGGTATTTTAAGGCTCTGTCAAGGTTATTGCCCAGGGAAACTAGGACACTCACCATTAGTCATGGGCTAAGTACTGTGACCAGTGTGTCACTATTGTGTCCACAGTGCTAGATCAAGATTCAGGTATGCAGGCTTCCAGTAACAAAGGGAAATGAACTTTTGTACATGTCTTTACTTATGGACTGGGGTATGTGCCCAGTCAGGTGGGAAACCATAGGGGAGCTCACTAAGGGAGAAGGCTATGCCAAAGTGGAGTGTGTTTGGGCATAGTATGGTTTGCGTCGACATTACCCAGAGTATCAGAAGACAGTGGCATATTGCTGCAAGGGTATCTTGCCTTACAGCAATATGAATTTACAATTCAGCATAAAAACGTC
Source organism: Limnodynastes dumerilii (assembly GCA_011038615.1). Lineage (NCBI taxonomy): Eukaryota > Metazoa > Chordata > Amphibia > Anura > Limnodynastidae > Limnodynastes > Limnodynastes dumerilii. Next base: position 86,402 of record WWET01005483.1, on the reverse strand, counting down.
AGCCAGCACACAAACGCTGATGGATTATCCCGCCAGGGTGAGCCTACAGATGAGAAGCTTGGGTAAGGACATGGAAGTCCATTCCAAATACTCCTCGTAAAGGAGGTAGTTGTCAGGGATGGATATGGATTATTTGTTATGTTTATCATTTCATATGTTCAATCTGCACTCTGCTATGAAATATGGTTAGTCCTACAATAAAAGACATTTACGGAGGACATTTGTCACCTCAAAGGGGTCTGGGTAAATAGCCAAATGTCCCTCTAGAAGTCAGGCAGGGAAAGGGAAATGGTCAGATACCATACATATGTTACCTGGCTTCAAAAGAAACTCTGCATACAAGAGGCTCCAGCACCCCAGGGGGTATACCTCTCAGTGGCTTTTAGAAGGAACATAGAGATATATTTTGGGGAAATTCATACTTTCTCAAATTTGTGGAAACCCCAAACTTTAGAGAAGTATGACTCTAGCTCTGGTTGGTAATACTTACAATTTTGGAGTTGGTGGCTCCTTTGTAAGGGGCATTAATGAGCCACAGTGCATGTGTACCTCATACCTAGTGATTGTATGATATCCAGACGTCACTTATAAAGTCAGGAATATGAATATTAAATTTGTATAAGTGGTACAACCACTCAATGGCAGAAATAGGGTTTTATGGTTCCAGATATCAAAATCAGATAGGGAGGTACCAGAATCTCAGACCAACCCCATGCTGAGGTCACAGCCTGCTGACCAATCACCTCTCCTTGCCAGGGGTAGGAGAGATAATCAGATAAGGTGTCTTATGCAAATGCAATGAGCCCTAAAGTAAGGGTGATTCCATGTGAAGTCCAGATTGACGATCTGGTGGGATTATCCAAAGGTTTCTGCTAAATCTCTAGCCCAGGAATACATTTTCACAAAGGTGATTATTTTAATAACTGCGGTTATTAATCCAGGGAGATGCTCATGCAACTCACCCCCAATAACAGATGTGGCCGGCACCATTCAGATGAATAGTACTGGGTATACAGGGCTCCTACGGGAGCCATGTAGTACCAAATCATTTCCATTGAATAACGCTATGAGCCAGTGTTATTCATGAAAATATATTTGGTCCTACAGGGTGTTGGAGATAATAAAGTGCTGAGTGCAAACAATGGGCCGCATTCAGAGCTTTAAGACCGCGTATACGCAATCTACGTTGCAACAAGTAACATAGATGACATTAGAAAATTACTGCGCATGCGCAGTAGCACAAATCGGAAAACTCCAGGCGCATATGCAATGTGTCTGGAGCTATGAATCCAGCCCAGTATTCTTAATACCAAAGGGATAAAAAGTAGCTAAAAATCTATACTTCCACAAAGAAATTAAAAATCCTTAGCGATATTTTATATAAAACAAACAAACTAGTATAAAAATTCATAAATAACTCAAGACTTAAAAGTTCATAAATAAAAGTAAGTCCTGTGTATCCAATATAAAGTCCAAAAAAAGTTTTTTGTGGTGACCCTGTTTTTAATTAAATATCTCTCAAGTCTCATGACATTCTAATTAAATACAGTTAAAATCGTTCCAAAGAAGCAAAGTCCACAGAATAACAAAAATAGATACTGAATGCACAATCTACAGGGATAGTGGTTCTTTCCAAAAAAAGTACTGTAAAGGAATGCAGATTTTCATCAAAATGTAGTTTATCAAATGCAAACCTTCGAAAGGTATCAGGGTCACTTACTGTTTAGAGGTTTTCTGTATCGATCCTTGTGTAGCTTCCCAATGTTGATTGGAGATGAAGAGTGTCAGTGGTGTACAGTATATCACACGTGTGGGATGAAAGACAGGTGATTGCAGTCTATTAGGCACTCTGCAGGTATCGCTGCTCGCAGAAGTACTGACGTCTATGACAGCTTATAGTGATCTTAGACTCTCTGATGCTATTTAGACTCTCTTTCGTTGAGGGAGGGATGGGGGATGCCGTGTATGATGACCACCGGAGAACTCCGATCCCACAAATATGATGTGCAAAGGTTAAGAGAAAGCAGAATTTTTTTTATTAAACAAAGATTCTTAAAATGACACAAATGAAAAATGATAAAAAATGGTGAGAAACAATGCAGTATCGTACCCTAGGGCCCCACACTGCGAGTTTATGAAAGACCCGGGAATAGACTCACAGAGAGGTGCATGCTGACAGGACAAAAACCACAGTAGTTCCCATGGACAGCTTAACCCCTCTCCAACGCGTTTCAAATCTATAACGATTCTTTCTCAAGACAAGTGCCCTAGGGTACGATACCGCATTGTTTCTCACCCACGATACCTTCAAAGCACCTAATAGACTGCAATCACCTGTCTTTCATCCCACATGTGTGATATCTTCCTCCAGTATCTCACCATGGAGTTGCAAGCGAATTCGAGACTGTAAACAACTTCTGAAGACACCGCTGACACTCTCTATCTCCTATCAACATTGGGAAGCTACACAAGGATCGATACAGAAAACCCCTAAACAGTGAGTGACCCTGATACCTTTCGAAGGTTTGCATTTGATAAACTACATTTTGATGAAAATCCGCATTCCTTTACAGTACTTTTTTTTGGAAAGAACCGCTATCCCTGTAGATTGTGCATTCAGTATCTATTTTTGTTATTCTTTGGACTTTGCTTCTTTGGAACGATTTGAACTGTATTTAATTAGAATGTCATGAGACTTGAGAGATATTTAATTTAAAACAGGTTCACCACAAAAAACTTTTTTTGGACTTTATATTGGATACACAGGACTTACTTTTATTTATGAACTTTTAAGTCTTGAGTTATTTATGAATTTTTATACTAGTTTGTTTGTTTGTTTTATATATAATATCGCTAAGGATTTTTAATTTCTTTGTGGAAGTATAGATTTTTAGCTACTTTTTATCCCTTTGGTATTAAGAATATTGGGCCGGATTCAGAGCTCCGGGCACATTGCATATGCGCCTGGAGTTTTCCGATTTGTGCTACTGCGTATGCGCAGTAATTTTCTAACGTCATCTACGTTACTTGTTGCAACGTAGATTGCGTATACGCTGTCTTAAAGCTCTGAATGCGGGCCATTGTTTGCACTCATTACTTTATTATCTCCTACTACACCCACACATCAAGGTCCCCCACACCACCACACCTCCCTCTACACCTATTTTCCACTACCCATTTTAATTTTGTCTATATAATCTGAGCTCTAAGGGGCTTTATAATTAATGGAGCTTTCCTTCTCACTTATCCTCCTCTCATACCTTTCATGATTCCCTTATGGCTGCAGTATCATAATACTAACATTGGACCGGATCCAGAAATAAGTCCGACAGGGGACTTACACAAGTCATTTACCTAAATCCCCTGTCTAGGAAAATTGGCGCATGTGCATGCCAGGTGTTCCACTAGCGTACCTTCAGAAGTACAGTACATAACTAAGTTTTCATACAAACACCAGACCGAGTGGGGATAAGATTAAAATAGTATTTATTAAACCAACAACAACCAAGCTACAAATAAACAAAACAATTATGATGAACACAGTATCTTCCTATATACTATCTGTGCTGTGAACAGATGTAAGTCCCTGGATCGCAGCCTCACAGACTGGAATAGTAGCAATGTAAACAGACTGGAGTCCCTCCGCATGTGCTTCCCCACTGATGCGTTTCAAATTTTAGTGATTCATTTTTAAGGCGATGGGGAGCACATTGGATGCAGTACATTTATAGACACTAATCAGTTTTAGTTGGACATTCATAGAAGATAATTAAAAGACTGTTCCTTATTTTCTGTAAGTATTCTAACATTCCAATATGTATAAAAAGCAACATATAAACTTAAATACAATATAAAGTTAAAATTCCACAATTTTGCAATAGATAACATTAGGGGCCAGGTGGGCCAGATGTGGGTTTGGAAAAGTGGGGATGTTGCCCATAGCAACCAATCAGATTCTAGCTGACATTCTCTAGTATGTAATAGGAAAGTGAGAGCTAGAATCTGATTTGTTGCTATGGCCACTTTTCCAAACCCGCAGCTTAGTAAATCCTGCCCAAGATGTCTCTTTTTTCCCAACTATATATGGCCAAACTTAAAAGTATATCAATCAGGGGGATAAAGGGAAAGATACATTATTCAGCTCTAAAATACAAATAACAGACAGTAATATAAAAACCATATAACAGGTGATATTAAAATGAGGGGGGCCAAATCTAATGAAACTCAAAGATATTAAGATTTGCACAATTGATCATATGATAATTATGTTATATATCAATATATACAAATTATAAGAGTTCCAATAAAAATAAAACAAGATATACCCTTTTATTTATTCTGTGGAGTTAGCGGTAACCCTCTATAGTTAGCACCCCACATTTCACCTATCTTTTTTTATTTAACTATAGTAACCAGTTGTTGACCACTACATATCATAAATCAGTTTGTCTTAATAAAGTCTCTGCTTGCTGTAGTTTAAATGTCAACATAATGGAAGAAATATATATCTAGGAACCACCTAGACTTATTAAAAGAGCACTATAACTGATTCACAATGGTAAAAATCTCTTTAGAGGTAACCTTGTTCATATTCTAACATGCTGCAATAACCAATTCAGATAGGTACCCTGCCTTTTTGTTACTATTAGGCTCAAGGAAAATAATATGAAACAGATTTCCTAAAGAATGATAACATTATTATCTGTTATTGTCACGTTCTGTGAATTTTTGGGATCGGTTCCGGGTTTCAGGGATGACGACAACAGCGTAGGATTAAAATGAAACTGAGCAGGTTTAATGACTGAGGGTTGCATACATAGATAACAGGTGAAAATAAGTCCCGAATGAGGTGGTCATGTGAGGATTTACCAGAGAGTTCGTAAAGTACAGGTGAAAAGTCCAATAGTAGCTGTGGAAGTCCGAGTAGAGTCCAATGGAAATAGGTGAACTGAAGGCTGGTGCAAGTAGTAGAGGCAGACAATAGGGCAGATAGCAGCAGAACCGGAGTTGCAGAACTGGTTGCAGCCGAGGACGTCAGCTGGGACACAGGACTTGGCTCCGGACAGGAACTTGGGACCGGACCTCAGGGTTGAACCTCAGGGTTGGACCGTAGATCAGATGTGCTGAATCCGGACCTCTGGACTGGACCTCTGGACTGGACCACTAGACAGGACCTCTGGACTGGACTACTGGACTGGACCACTAGACAGGACCTCTGGACTGGACCTCTGGACTGGACCATTAGACAGGACCTCTGGACGGGACCTCTGGACTGGACCTCTGGACTGGACCACTAGACAGGACCTCTGGACTGGACCTCTGCACTGGTCCACTAGACAGGACCTCTGGACTGGACCTCTGCACTGGTCCACTAGACAGGACCTCTGGACTGGACCTCTGCACTGGTCCACTAGACAGGACCTCTGGACTGGACCTCTGCACTGGTCCACTAGACAGGACCTCTGGACTGGACCTCTGCACTGGTCCACTAGACAGGACCTCTGGACTGGACCTCTGCACTGGTCCACTAGACAGGACCTCTGGACTGGACCTCTGCACTGGTCCACTAGACAGGACCTCTGGACTGGACCTCTGGACGGGCCCACTAGACAGGACCTCTGGACTGGACCTCTGGACGGGCCCACTAGACAGGACCTCTGGACTGGACCTCTGGACGGGCCCACTAGACAGGACCTCTGGACTGGACCTCTGGACGGGCCCACTAGACAGGACCTCTGGACTGGACCTCTGGACGGGCCCACTAGACAGGACCTCTGGACTGGACCTCTGGACGGGCCCACTAGACAGGACCTCTGGACTGGACCTCTGGACGGGCCCACTAGACAGGACCTCTGGACTGGACCTCTGGACGGGCCCACTAGACAGGACCTCTGGACTGGACCTCTGGACGGGCCCACTAGACAGGACCTCTGGACTGGACCTCTGGACGGGCCCACTAGACAGGACCTCTGGACTGGACCTCTGGACGGGCCCACTAGACAGGACCTCTGGACTGGACCTCTGGACGGGCCCACTAGACAGGACCTCTGGACTGGACCTCTGGACGGGCCCACTAGACAGGACCTCTGGACTGGACCTCTGGACGGGCCCACTAGACAGGACCTCTGGACTGGACCTCTGGACGGGCCCACTAGACAGGACCTCTGGACTGGACCTCTGGACGGGCCCACTAGACAGGACCTCTGGACTGGACCTCTGGACGGGCCCACTAGACAGGACCTCTGGACTGGACCTCTGGACGGGCCCACTAGACAGGACCTCTGGACTGGACCTCTGGACGGGCCCACTAGACAGGACCTCTGGACTGGACCTCTGGACGGGCCCACTAGACAGGACCTCTGGACTGGACCTCTGGACGGGCCCACTAGACAGGACCTCTGGACTGGACCTCTGGACGGGCCCACTAGACAGGACCTCTGGACTGGACCTCTGGACGGGCCCACTAGACAGGACCTCTGGACTGGACCTCTGGACGGGCCCACTAGACAGGACCTCTGGACTGGACCTCTGGACGGGCCCACTAGACAGGACCTCTGGACTGGACCTCTGGACGGGCCCACTAGACAGGACCTCTGGACTGGACCTCTGGACGGGCCCACTAGACAGGACCTCTGGACTGGACCTCTGGACGGGCCCACTAGACAGGACCTCTGGACTGGACCTCTGGACGGGCCCACTAGACAGGACCTCTGGACTGGACCTCTGGACGGGCCCACTAGACAGGACCTCTGGACTGGACCTCTGGACGGGCCCACTAGACAGGACCTCTGGACTGGACCTCTGGACGGGCCCACTAGACAGGACCTCTGGACTGGACCTCTGGACGGGCCCACTAGACAGGACCTCTGGACTGGACCTCTGGACGGGCCCACTAGACAGGACCTCTGGACTGGACCTCTGGACGGGCCCACTAGACAGGACCTCTGGACTGGACCTCTGGACGGGCCCACTAGACAGGACCTCTGGACTGGACCTCTGGACGGGCCCACTAGACAGGACCTCTGGACTGGACCTCTGGACGGGCCCACTAGACAGGACCTCTGGACTGGACCTCTGGACGGGCCCACTAGACAGGACCTCTGGACTGGACCTCTGGACGGGCCCACTAGACAGGACCTCTGGACTGGACCTCTGGACGGGCCCACTAGACAGGACCTCTGGACTGGACCTCTGGACGGGCCCACTAGACAGGACCTCTGGACTGGACCTCTGGACGGGCCCACTAGACAGGACCTCTGGACTGGACCTCTGGACGGGCCCACTAGACAGGACCTCTGGACTGGACCTCTGGACGGGCCCACTAGACAGGACCTCTGGACTGGACCTCTGGACGGGCCCACTAGACAGGACCTCTGGACTGGACCTCTGGACGGGCCCACTAGACAGGACCTCTGGACTGGACCTCTGGACGGGCCCACTAGACAGGACCTCTGGACTGGACCTCTGGACGGGCCCACTAGACAGGACCTCTGGACTGGACCTCTGGACGGGCCCACTAGACAGGACCTCTGGACTGGACCTCTGGACGGGCCCACTAGACAGGACCTCTGGACTGGACCTCTGGACGGGCCCACTAGACAGGACCTCTGGACTGGACCTCTGGACGGGCCCACTAGACAGGACCTCTGGACTGGACCTCTGGACGGGCCCACTAGACAGGACCTCTGGACTGGACCTCTGGACGGGCCCACTAGACAGGACCTCTGGACTGGACCTCTGGACGGGCCCACTAGACAGGACCTCTGGACTGGACCTCTGGACGGGCCCACTAGACAGGACCTCTGGACTGGACCTCTGGACGGGCCCACTAGACAGGACCTCTGGACTGGACCTCTGGACGGGCCCACTAGACAGGACCTCTGGACTGGACCTCTGGACGGGCCCACTAGACAGGACCTCTGGACTGGACCTCTGGACGGGCCCACTAGACAGGACCTCTGGACTGGACCTCTGGACGGGCCCACTAGACAGGACCTCTGGACTGGACCTCTGGACGGGCCCACTAGACAGGACCTCTGGACTGGACCTCTGGACGGGCCCACTAGACAGGACCTCTGGACTGGACCTCTGGACGGGCCCACTAGACAGGACCTCTGGACTGGACCTCTGGACGGGCCCACTAGACAGGACCTCTGGACTGGACCTCTGGACGGGCCCACTAGACAGGACCTCTGGACTGGACCTCTGGACGGGCCCACTAGACAGGACCTCTGGACTGGACCTCTGGACGGGCCCACTAGACAGGACCTCTGGACTGGACCTCTGGACGGGCCCACTAGACAGGACCTCTGGACTGGACCTCTGGACGGGCCCACTAGACAGGACCTCTGGACTGGACCTCTGGACGGGCCCACTAGACAGGACCTCTGGACTGGACCTCTGGACGGGCCCACTAGACAGGACCTCTGGACTGGACCTCTGGACGGGCCCACTAGACAGGACCTCTGGACTGGACCTCTGGACGGGCCCACTAGACAGGACCTCTGGACTGGACCTCTGGACGGGCCCACTAGACAGGACCTCTGGACTGGACCTCTGGACGGGCCCACTAGACAGGACCTCTGGACTGGACCTCTGGACGGGCCCACTAGACAGGACCTCTGGACTGGACCTCTGGACGGGCCCACTAGACAGGACCTCTGGACTGGACCTCTGGACGGGCCCACTAGACAGGACCTCTGGACTGGACCTCTGGACGGGCCCACTAGACAGGACCTCTGGACTGGACCTCTGGACGGGCCCACTAGACAGGACCTCTGGACTGGACCTCTGGACGGGCCCACTAGACAGGACCTCTGGACTGGACCTCTGGACGGGCCCACTAGACAGGACCTCTGGACTGGACCTCTGGACGGGCCCACTAGACAGGACCTCTGGACTGGACCTCTGGACGGGCCCACTAGACAGGACCTCTGGACTGGACCTCTGGACGGGCCCACTAGACAGGACCTCTGGACTGGACCTCTGGACGGGCCCACTAGACAGGACCTCTGGACTGGACCTCTGGACGGGCCCACTAGACAGGACCTCTGGACTGGACCTCTGGACGGGCCCACTAGACAGGACCTCTGGACTGGACCTCTGGACGGGCCCACTAGACAGGACCTCTGGACTGGACCTCTGGACGGGCCCACTAGACAGGACCTCTGGACTGGACCTCTGGACGGGCCCACTAGACAGGACCTCTGGACTGGACCTCTGGACGGGCCCACTAGACAGGACCTCTGGACTGGACCTCTGGACGGGCCCACTAGACAGGACCTCTGGACTGGACCTCTGGACGGGCCCACTAGACAGGACCTCTGGACTGGACCTCTGGACGGGCCCACTAGACAGGACCTCTGGACTGGACCTCTGGACGGGCCCACTAGACAGGACCTCTGGACTGGACCTCTGGACGGGCCCACTAGACAGGACCTCTGGACTGGACCTCTGGACGGGCCCACTAGACAGGACCTCTGGACTGGACCTCTGGACGGGCCCACTAGACAGGACCTCTGGACTGGACCTCTGGACGGGCCCACTAGACAGGACCTCTGGACTGGACCTCTGGACGGGCCCACTAGACAGGACCTCTGGACTGGACCTCTGGACGGGCCCACTAGACAGGACCTCTGGACTGGACCTCTGGACGGGCCCACTAGACAGGACCTCTGGACTGGACCTCTGGACGGGCCCACTAGACAGGACCTCTGGACTGGACCTCTGGACGGGCCCACTAGACAGGACCTCTGGACTGGACCTCTGGACGGGCCCACTAGACAGGACCTCTGGACTGGACCTCTGGACGGGCCCACTAGACAGGACCTCTGGACTGGACCTCTGGACGGGCCCACTAGACAGGACCTCTGGACTGGACCTCTGGACGGGCCCACTAGACAGGACCTCTGGACTGGACCTCTGGACGGGCCCACTAGACAGGACCTCTGGACTGGACCTCTGGACGGGCCCACTAGACAGGACCTCTGGACTGGACCTCTGGACGGGCCCACTAGACAGGACCTCTGGACTGGACCTCTGGACGGGCCCACTAGACAGGACCTCTGGACTGGACCTCTGGACGGGCCCACTAGACAGGACCTCTGGACTGGACCTCTGGACGGGCCCACTAGACAGGACCTCTGGACTGGACCTCTGGACGGGCCCACTAGACAGGACCTCTGGACTGGACCTCTGGACGGGCCCACTAGACAGGACCTCTGGACTGGACCTTATCCTTGATACGGTCAGATAACCCATGCCAGAAGACTGATACCAAGGCTTCCTCTCCCCACGCCAATTCTGAAGAGAGAGTCCGAAACTGAACCACGTATTGACCCACTGTCATGTCTCTTTGGCGGAGACGCAGGATATCCGTGGCAGCGGAAGTAGACCTTCCAGGGGTGTCAAAGATCACTCTGAAAGTCTCTAGGAAGCGGTCCAGGCTGGATAACATGGGGTCATTTTTCTCCAGTAAGGGTGATACCCAGTCTAGAGCTGGACCACTCAGCAATGAAATTATGTATGCCACCTTTATACCGTCTGAAGCGAAATTCTCAGGTTGCAACTTGAAGTGGAGCAGACATAGGTTCAAAAAGCCACGACACAATTTGGGGTTTCCATCGAATTTAGCTGGTGTAGATAGGGATATTTTGGGATTTCCAGGAGAGTCTCTAGAGAGTGGGGCAGAACTCTGATGCATCACGGTGTGCTGGAATGTACCGACTTGGTTAGCCAGTTCATGGAGGCACGAGACCACCTGTCCCAAAGCCACTTCCTGCTGTTCGATTTTGGCAGCCAAACCCGTAGCTGTACCCTGAGGATCCATAGGGCCAGAACAACCTGTCACGTTCTGTGAATTTTTGGGATCGGTTCCGGGTTTCAGGGATGACGACAACAGCGTAGGATTAAAATGAAACTGAGCAGGTTTAATGACTGAGGGTTGCATGCATAGATAACAGGTGAAAATAAGTATGAGGTGAGGTGGTCATGTGAGGATTTACCAGAGAGTTCGTAAAGTACAGGTGAAAAGTCCAATAGTAGCTGTGGAAGTCCGAGTAGAGTCCAATGGAAATAGGTGAACGGAAGGCGTGACAGCCTGAAACTGAGCAGGTTTAATGACTGAGGGTTGCATACATAGATAACAGGTGAAAATAAGTCCCGAATGAGGTGGTCATGTGAGGATTTACCAGAGAGTTCGTAAAGTACAGGTGAAAAGTCCAATAGTAGCTGTGGAAGTCCGAGTAGAGTCCAATGGAAATAGGTGAACGGAAGGCTTTCAGTGACAGCCTCCGACGGAGTGCTGCAGCCGTGCGCCGAGAGAGAGGCGCCCTTCGGATCCCAGGAGCCAGGTAAGTGCGGCGTTTGCCGCATTTCGTGATATTTATATTTATTATTTTACAGATAGCATGGTATAGTCTGTTACTGGTTAATGGTATTTTGCTGGGGCATTTCATTTCCTTTGTTTCTATTGGTAGCAAATTACCACTGCCTTTATTAAACCTGTTTGCATTTACCTATAAATTGATCTGAGCAACTTTCATTTTGTGTGTATACATTATTATTATACAATCTTATTCTTCTTAGAAGATTGTATACAAAACTATTATAACTGCCTGTAGCTAAAGAAATAGTTGCCTAATACATTAATCAAATATTTATGTATACCCTCAATATTGCTTGGCTAAAACGCTCATAGGGAAGCGGCTTTTGATGTCAATAATTAGTACTGAATTTATCAGTTACTCATAGGGTTACTTAGTTTCCACATGCTATCATGGACTGTCTTGGTTGGTTATCCACTCTGGGTTCTAGGAGACGTGATAGTGATTCGGGGAAATATTGGAAGCTGGAAGGTCTGATATATGATCTGCTCATGTGTTAGTTACCAAGGGGGTTTGAGGAAGGAACAGTTCGTAACCAGGCTTGGTTGAGTAAGACAAGACTTGACTTGGGCTAGACTGGCTGGTCTGACCCAGCTGGACTGGACAGGCTGAGCTAGACATGACAGGCTTGACTTGTATAGACTAAACCAGCATTGAACCAGACTGAACGAAACCAGGCTTGACTGAAGTGGACAAGCTGGACTGGATAAGGCAAGACTTGACTGGACTGGACAAGCTGGACTGGACAAAACAAGACTTGACTGGACTGATCAAGCTGGACTGGATGAGGCAAGACTTTATTTGACTTGGCCTGGACTGGACCAAGACTGGACTTGACCTGGACTGGACCTGGACTGCACTTGACTTGACTTGGACCATGACTGGACTTTACTTGACCTGGACTGGACCAGAACTTGACTGGACTGGAACAGGACTGGACTGGACTTGAGTTGACCTGGACTGGACCAGGGCTGGACTGGACTTGACTTGACCTGGACTGGACCAGGACTGCACTGGACTTGACCTGGATAAAGGTAAGCAGCAGCAGCGCTTCACAACAGGAACCATGCACCTTGAATGACAAAGTTATTCTGGTCATGTTTACACAGTGCTCCAGTTTTAAATAATGTGTGCTGTTCCTGGATTAGATGGTTGATGCATGTGATCCCCTGGACTGGATTCTGGTAGGCTGCAGGGCATCGTGTGAGAGGATCCAATATGGTGATGTCCATGCACTGGAGAACGCTGGTGTTTGGTGCCAGCAAACAGAGGGGAGACACGCAGTGGACACTGGACAGGAAGCTGCCACAATTACGAGTGAAACCTTCTTGAGGACACAGAGCTGGAGAGAACCACGTTTCATGACACATGCATTGCATAGATTACCTGACCACACCTTTCATAATATAGGATCTGATTCCCATTTAAGAATCAAGGGCTTTTTAGGTGCATAAATTTTAAATGGGAGAAACAGTGACTTTATTTACGCAAGCTACATAGGACTTAAGAACGGGATGACTCTTAATAACTATTACGAACCTAGTTAAATCTAGGTCATAGTGACTTAAGAATGAAGGAGCGTTTCAGGCCAACTTAAGAATGAAGATAAGTAGAGTGGGTGAAGGGAGGCATTTAAATGGGGAATTCTAGGTGCGGATAGCCCACAACATTCCTAATTTTGCCACTTATGCGCATAACTACGAACCTTAATTTAAGATAGCCCTATGGAACTCGAATGGTGGCCAAGAAGCTGAAAACCAAGGGCGTGACAGGGGAGACAGCATGCTAATTGGGTGCATAAAATTAGGAACCTAAAGCCTTCTTAAGTCTGAATTAGGCCCATACTGGGCCTTCAGTATGGGCCGTTCTTCAGTTCTAAATGTGTCTGTTTTTTTTTTATAGCAGGCCTGATGCAGATTTAAAAAGAAATTCCATAGCCTCTGCAAAAGGTGCAAACGTATAGAATTTCTGATCCATAATACTGCATGCAGGAGAATAGGCCAATCTTCCTGCAGTATTATGTGCAGATGTACATCCATGCCCTGGACCCTACATTAAATATTCTTTATGTATGTGGAATACAGGATCGTATGTAAGGGCTACTGTACGATTTAAATAGCTAAGCACACTCACCATGCGTATCTCATACATATGGTGGGTGGCCTAGCCCTTCTTGTGGAGCCTTATTTCATCTGGTGCGCACGTACAAATATGTTAAATTTTAGGGGACTTACGCAAGAGGCTTGTGTAAGATCCCTGTCTTTATTAAACAAGGATCCGGTCCATTGGTTGTATGTTTGCATAGTCCCCTCTAGTATTGCATGATTGATAAGTACCTGCCTGTAATTTTTAGCATTGAGGATGTCATTAATCCTGACCAAATCCCCAACTCCATTTGCTGAAATGCAGCCCCAAACTTGCAAGGAACCTCCACCATGCTTCACTGTTGAATGCAGACACTCATTATTGTACCACTCTTCAGTCGTTTGGGGAACAAACTGCCTTCTGTTACAGCCAAATATTTCATATTTTGACTAATCATTCCTAATCATGCATTTTGTGCATAGTTCAGTTGCTCGGCCTTGTTTCCATGTTGAAGGTATGGCTTTTTGGTCAAAATTCTTCCATGAAGATTATTTCTTGCCAGACTTCTCCAAACAGTAGATGGGTGTACCTTGGTCCAACTGGTTTCTGCCAGTTCTGAGCTGATGGTACTGCTGGACATCTTCCGATTTAGAAGGGAAGTAAGCACAATGGGTTGGATTTACACATAAGTGTGTGATCTATAGGTGCGGATTTTTTATTCTTTTTTATTAGGCATTTCAGATAGTAGTAACATACATCATATGTACAAGAATAGCATATGTATCAACAGAATTTCAACATATCATAAGGATAAAGGGCCTGATCCAGAGCAACGATCGCAAGCGAGCGTACGACGAGCGTATGCGAAAATTCGGCAAAAAATTCGCAACGCGCATGCCCAGTATGACAGCTTCCGGTCGCCCGAGCGTCATGAGCGAATAGCGGGCGTATTGTGAGCGTATTTTTCGCTCGCGGGGCGTGCGTTCCTTACGATGGTCGGCTGGGCGCCCGTTTTACTATAGGGAGGCGGGGATAGCCATTTAAATTGTACAGTATGGGCGTGCTAAGCCCGTACGCTCAGCGTATTTTGTGCGAAAATTCGTACGGCCGACGGTCGTACCCAGTGTAGGGTATAGCCGCCGTAAGCAGGGACTTTACTATGGGAGTGTTAGGGGCGTGTATGTTGATACGCCCGAGCGAACGTTCGCATTCGCCCGTCGTGCGAATTTTCGTAGCGCTGGATCAGGCCCAAAGTCACAATGCGTTGAATATAAGGTTGACATCTCAACAGAGATTTTCTCTTAAACTAACACATGTATTCAAGATATGCAAACAGTGTTTGAGCACATGCACAATTATTTAGAAATAGATGGTAGTAATGAGGAGCCCAGGGAAAAAGAAACTGCAGATCTAAGAGTCTGGAAGATTTATAGGAGAATCATTAGAATGTAGACAGAGCAGGAGGTATCATTCATACCCAAGTATATATGACGCTGAATATCTATGGATAACGTGCTGATATATGTTTCCCATACATCAAAAAAAACCTGCCACCCTACTTTCTCTATCAATTAATGTTTCTATCCATTCCATTCTAAAAATGGTAAATAGTTTTTCCTCAAATACTGGGAAGGGGATAGGACCTTGACCAATCCAATGTTGTAAAATATTTTTTATTTTTTGGCGGCAGAGACAAGTGCTAATGATAATTTCCTACACCCCTTCTCCATTCGTTGATTTTGCGGGAGTATATTAAAAATAGCCTATTTTGTGGAAAAAGGGACATAACTAAGTAGTGAGGCTTCTGCATATCGGTTAACTCGAAGCCAGAAGTGTCGGACAATAGGGCAATCCATCAAACAGTGGAACAGTCCTGCTTCAATAGCACTGCATTTAGGACACATTATGGTATCACCCACCTCCACTATATATCGACAACTAGGAGACAGATAAGTTCTGTTATATATGTTTAAAAAAAGCTCCTGGTATCTACTGGCCTTTGATAGTACTGAGTACTGAGATAGTGCTTTTGTCATTGTATCCACAGTTAAAGCAGGGAAGAAAGCCATTGGGACACCCCTGTGTTAACCTGGGCATGAGCTATTTCTTCTCGAAGCCTACGGTAGTGTATAGAAATGCCTTAAAGCTGTTTGTCGTCTTCAGGATTCTATTATCTAATTCATTGGACCAATCTAAGTCCGAAAAACATGATATCACAGAAGTTCTTTAATGTCTTGTTTGTAAAAAAGCTATAGGGTAGCCACAAATAGTTTGACATTTTTCAGTAATTTCAGAGAACGAAAGGGCTATTTTACAAGATCTACACACAAAGGACCTGATTCACACTTAAGAACGCGTTAGGTGCCTTAATATAGGCACCTTAATATAAGCACCTAATAGCATTGAAACTCCCTCGGCACGTCCCCGGTTTTCAGGTTCTTATGTGACTTACGAGTGCCATAGGGCACCCTTAACTGTAGGTTCGCATTTGAATGCGTAGGGATAGTACTTAGGAACTTAACTGCATAACCACACCTTCATTTGCTCATTTAAATGCTTCCCTCCACCCAAATTTGCGTATCTGCCTAGGTACTTATTCAGTTAAAATTATGGCTAAATAGTATAGCCACACCTCTGGCTTTGGTGCGAAAAGGGACTGAGATACATTGGTCAATCCAGGGAGCTTTTAGGGAGGACTGTTCTCCAGTCTTCCAGTGGGTTTCCTGTAAAAAGATTACATCAGGGTGCATCCGTTTTTAGTGATTTAGTACCTTTTTGCATTTCACAGGTGTATTTAATCCATCAACATTCCACGAGAGCAGATTTAAATTGGTGGGGATGGGAGAATCAAAAGTAGTTTGGGAATTTAATGGTGCAGCCATCCTAACTTAGATTTATAGGGGGTCATCCCAGAATAACATCTGCAAGGAGTCCAAGGAGAAACTTGACTATTATGTTGCATATCATTATCACACGATGCGTACTTAAGTTCTACATTAATAGCGTAGAAAAGTTCACCCTGCAAGTCAGAAAAATACATGTCAATCTTGTAGACATGTGTTTTTCTGAGTGTCAAATCCGACCGCAGCATGGTTGAAAACCTTAGCCATGCAGTGCTGATGTAACTACAAGGCTAAGGGGACAGGCTCCTTCTTCTTCTTCTGGGCTGCTCCTAATGACCATTTGTTCGTTAGGGGGCAACCTTTTATATAAAGGATGACGTCAGTTACACTGGCCTGACTGTATTAGTGGGGACATTAGGGGACATTATTAGTGAGGGAAAATGTTTTTTTACATTCACACTTTGATTAATGTTGAAATGTATGTTTTGTGCAGATTGTTTTTTTTTTTTACACGCACAACACACACAGTGCTGCATGGTTAGAAGCCTTACCATGCTCGCGCTGATATTAGTACAAGGCTAAGCAATGCTTAGCCTTGTAGTTCTATCAGCACTGCATGGCTAAGGCTTTCAACCATGCTGCACTTGTTTTATTTTTTTAACTCCTGTGAGTTGCTGCGATTTTTTAAAGGACAAATCGCGGTGCTTCTCTATAGAAAAGTACCGCGATTTACCCCTTGCAAAAGCACTGCATCTCACGGGAGTTTAAAAAATTTGTAGACAATTCGCAGCTTAGTGAATTCGGTAAATTCACGCTGCAAATCGCCTGAAAATCGCGGCGGCTTGCCGCAAATTGAAATTGGTGGCAAAATTCGCCTTTTGTAAATATACCCCCTAGATACGTGAAAAGATGTTTTTCCCACTAAATAGGGACCTCCTGATCCCATGCCAGACAGTCCAACCCCCGCTGCAAGCACAAAGCCACTGATTTTTTTTTATTAATATGAAAACCAGAAATCCTCGATTTTATTTATGATTCTTATTTATAAAGATTCTTCTGGGTTTCCAATATACAACAACAGCAGTTGCCTTTACTTCCTGACTACCTATCTTGATACCTGAAAAAGAGGGCCAGTTCTGCATTACACGTAATAGGGGATCAGTTGTCAGGTTGAACAGCAGTGGGGATAAGGGACATCCTTGTCTGGTTCCCCTACCCATTGATATTTTCCTACTACGAACTCCATTAATTAACAACCATGTGGAAGGTGCTGTATAAAAGTATCTTAATAGCCCGATAAAATCAGATGTAAAAGTCCTTCGTTCCAGGATCCCGTGCTTTGTTGAATATTGAACCGTAGAGTTATGTTGAAACATGGAACAAGTTTTTTATTTATCTGAATGCGTTTACCAACAATTTTTTTAATTTTAATAACTTTTTTAACAAAACCAACTGGTTTGAAGAGTGGACACCATTTTAACCATGGCGCGCACTCGAAGAATATCACCATTAACGACAGAAAAAAATATAACATTATATAGGATTATAGTCCTTGGAATGTATAAGCTATGAGTATAAAGAAAAACAATTATATTATCTATTGGAATCTAGTGCATTGAGGCCACTTAACAATTGGGAGACACAGAGATCTCTCCCTGGATTATAGACCTCATAGTGGCGCTGAAAAATTAACAGATAAACAGGTTAATTCAGGATACGTCTTGTTGAGAGAGCACTGTCCCAGAAAGGGATTTTTTATGGGTATTGGGCATGTAAAAAACAAGGTTTGGCCATTCTCGGTCACCCTCAATTTGGCGGGATACATTAAGACAAACCGTTTGTTTTGATTACGCAGCCATGTGCAGATTTCGCTAAACTCTCTGCGCTTTTGTGAAACTATAGTGGAAAAATCCTGAAATATCAGGACTTTCCTATCTTGTACAATGAGTTGGGGCAACTTTCTGTAGCCTTGGAGAACCTTATCTTTGACCCTGAAATCAAAAAATTTTGCTATTACAGGCCGCGATTTGTTATTTGGTCCCTCACGCTCTGGGCCTAACCTATGAGCCTTTTCTATATTAGGTACCCCTAGATCATCAGTAATCCCTAAAGCCCTAGGTAAATTAACAGTTACATATTCCATCAATTGAGGGCCTTTGATTGTTTCAGGGATCCCTATAAAACGTAAGTTGTTTCGGCGAAGTCTGTTTTCCAGATCATCCACCTTATCAACCAAGGTTTGCAAGGAAGTAGAGTGAGTAGTTTGAGTGGCCTGTGCCACATTCACATGCACAGGTGAGCCAGACTCCATTTCACCCACTTCCTGGCTGGAGGGCTGAGATTGTGATGATTTATGTGGGGTTTTTGCAGTTTTACCCTTTTTAGCAGAATGGGATGTACAAGATGACATCAATGTTTCAATATATCTTTCCATGCCTTAAGGGCATGCACAGTAGATAGCTGAAAATGGCGTAATAGATTTAGGAATGGTTCAGAAGATACCAATAGAGGGGGGTATTAACCTAATATTGGATTCTCCAACAGTCGCTCCCTCTATGAGGTACGAGTATGTTATCTCAACACCAGTATTCCTTCAGACATTCCTATAGAACACAAATCAGGGGTGTTCAAGGGAGAAAAGAGGATTAGGAAGAAATATAAAGAAATACAATCTTAGTGTGAGGTGAAGTGACCACTGTATATAAGAGTCAAAAGAGTCCTTAAGGGACCACACTTATTTAATAGTATGAAATGCTTAAACAGTCAAAGCAATATTGTAAGTGCCCCTTTGTCCCCTTGACATGCCTGCATATCTTAACACAGTAACTTTCAGGAGATCAATTGTATACAACTATATGGTCCACAACTGATATGATTCTCACGTAAGGGATTACTAGCTCAGGAGTGCTAGGAAGGCAAGAGCATAAAACCTATAACAGAGAAGCTTTCAGCAATTAATGGACAATAATGGTATTAAAAGTATCACCCGGCGATAAATCTGCAAAGCCCAGGTATTTAGGCCAGCAGGCTTCAGACCTTGAATCCCAGCTGTAGTGTTTCCTTTATGTGTAGCGGTCCAGACCTGTTCACAGCCACAGTATTTCCACCATATGCAAGGCACAAAGTTCAGACTGTACCTAGAGAGAGGTCACAAAAGGATTGATGCACTTTATTCTGTTCTGTTGTAGGCCAGCACAGTGATGGTAAGAGTCAGGGTTGTGACTAGAGTAGCTGTACACTGACAAATATGAAATTCTGTCAGAATGACGAGATGCTCAATGGTAGACAGAAGATATGTCACCATGTCTTTTAGACCGCATATACGCAATCTACGTATCGAAACGATACGCAGATTACGTACAATAGCTACTACGCATACGCAGTAGCTACTGTTTATTGAATTACGTCCGTCTATGGAAGACGGACGTAGTTCTGGATCCGGCCCATGGTGACATATCTTCTGTCTACCATTGAGCATCTCATCATTCTGACAGCATAATAAGGTCTATATAAACAGATGGCATGAGGAAGGGCATTGGTATTCTGTGGATGGGCATTCAATATGGCAGGTGTGCTCACTGATGGCATAGTTGGGATCCCATAGTGTCTTTGGTGGACCTTCTTGCATCTTTTATTGGAAACATAGCCGAAGTATAAGATTATCATTTGCTTGATAAGGTTGCTAGATATCATTGTCATGTTGTGTACTAACTGAAGTAGCACATGGAGACATACTTTGAATTCAACAACAGGTAATAACTAGATTCAGAGTAGGAGTCAGATACTAGCCACGGTAAATGGTGAGGCACATTAATGAAGCCGTTGGTGGTGTCTGGTGAGGGACAGCCGACATATATAAGTTTAGGGCCGGAGACTGTCATACTCTGATGCTAAGATAGATGGGCTTGATGGTATGGTATGGTATATATATGCGTAGTTGTGTGTCCTTTCCAGTGTAAAACAGTACATATTATTTGTACAGTACAGATTGTTCTTATCAGATGTCTTATTAGCTTCATTAACTGATATTATTCTGCCTGCTGTTATATTATGGTCTAATGTCTTTATCTTCCTATCTGATACATAGCGTGTGCAATCAAGATTGGTAAGTGGCATAGTTACCCAAATTCTGGGCTTAGAGCCAGAGAGGGGAAGTTGTGGGTTGTATCACAATACTGGATATTCTGTGTTAAATGTCAGAGATTTTGATGCTGTTAAATATAAATAAACATTTACAATTTAGATTTGTCTTGTGTCTTTGCTTTAACAACCTGAATCCAAATCCAGTTACAGTGGATAACAAAGCCCCACCAACTAGAGTTTCGTTGTGTATGTGTGCAGCCTACCTCTGCTTAAAAATGTTTCTATTTTAAAACTATAATCTAACCAGATACTAACTAAGTCAGACCAGCACCCTTGAAGTTGGTCGACTCGCTGGGAGATGTTGAGGCACTGCTTGATCCTACATCTCCTGCTGGCATGACTTTAATAGCCTCCACCAGGTACTGCAGTTCCCTGATGGGAAAGTTGCTTGCACGCACCATGACAGCAGAATGATATTGGGTAACAATGGAATCTGAATGGCTTTGACTGAAAATGCAAGCTATTGGCTTATCATTGCTTAGACCTCCAAGAAAAATTAAAAATATGGAAATTATTTATGACCTCATGCTTTTGAAAAAGCAAATACTATTGGCTACTGCTTTACCTATTGGAACAATATAAATTTAACATATGCCGCTGAGTGGAGATTAAAAAACAGATATAGAAGCCAGTGCCAGATAAGACTACATATCCTAGAGTCCCTAGCGATAAGGGAAAGTGTTATTTACAGTTGGGAAAAGAGAGAGATTGTTTTTTCTGTGAAAAGCCGGATATATATTATTGAGATTGATTTATTAGAAGTTTTATATGTAAAAATGCTAGGTTGGAGATTAGCATTGGTGAGAAAAGCATCACTAAAGAAACAGTGGACCGTATTCAGAGGTCTGTGTCCAGATCAGACCTTAATTATACGGATGGACGGTGCATGCCAAATGCCTCCATATACCCCCTGTAACTTTCTGTGTGCAGTCCTGTGCGTATATGTCCTCCATACGTGCGTATCTTGATAATTGCGCCACTTTCCTTCATTTAAATTCTCCTGTGCGTATTTTTACGATGCAGATCTGGACGTATGTATCAACAAGGCGATTCATAAGTCTGTCCGCGAGGCACTTCCATGCGTATAATCTACGTGAACTACGTATAAAAAGTTACTACGCATGCGCTGTTGAAACGTACCTAAAAATACGCACGTAAGAAAATATGTAAGAAAGAAAACTGTGAGAAAATATGTATTTATATCATCAAACCCTGGTTTTTGAGTAATCCTGAGAGGCTATTTTACATATACTTTTGTGAGATATACCTGAAGTGAATGGGAAATATAGATTTACCATCTGTGTCATAAAATTCAAAGACAGTGATATAGCCTCATACATTGTATCAGATAAGTAAGTAATAGAGATATTTATTTCAGAGACTGAGATATATCTATAAATTATATCATCTGCATCATTGGTGGTATGGAGATACAAATCTAGAGAATATAAGTCTACATATAACTAAGGGAGAAGTAGCTACCAATTATAATCTAAATGCTCCAATGACAGCCTGGCCAGGAAGTGATGGATATTGCATATAGTGTGTGTTATAATATTAATATATGAATGTAATTCCCTAATTGTAAAACTGTTTAAAATATAAATTGTTAAAATAAATATCTTTTCTATAAAAGAACAAATTTATTGTGTGTTAGAATTTTGCGAAATGTGTGTGTGGTTCCCCAAGTCGCCCTGGTCATTATATCCATGTTCAACATATCCAGATGAAGAAGACTTGTTGAGGCGCTACACTAGGAGAAGTGAATGATATACACACAAAGAGTTTATAGATACACTCCTTAGTTGGAGAAAAGGGGTGTTACATAAACTGTATTACACCTGAGTTGGCAACAATCTAACACAAATTTGGAATGCAAGAATAACCAAAATGGCGGAATGTTTGCAGAAGTACCAAAATGAATGATGGCGGTTCAAACTACGCGGGGATGTATTAGCATTCACACCTGCATAGAGACAGAAACAGGTAATTTACACACCTATAAAAACATGCATACTTTTTCAAATTCCATGCCTAGACATAAACATGCAGAAACCTAAATTTCAGCTCCCAGGAGGTGGGTCGGCTAGTGGAGCTTATTATGAAGAGTCCGTATGTGTGAGTTGGAACAGAGCCAGTTGAACACCAAAAGGGCCGTCATTTAGAAGGATGAATGACTTTTCATCAGAACAGAATGCACAGACAGCACCTTGACATGTTAAAAAGTAGTAAGTTCTATAAGTACTCCAATCAGTGGTCCAATTTTTATGATAAAATGTCAACCATTAATTGTAAATGTAAATTTTAATTAAGTTAAATGGAAATTGTTGTTTTTGCTCATAATAATTCTTAGTTAAATGATTATAATTGAAAAAAATAATATTTCCAAAAGACAAATATTAGATTTTTTATTTAACTTTTTATTTTGCAGCTAAGGGCCGGATTTACTAAACTCAATTTTGTTCGGCGAGTTGCAAAGCACTAAATTTACTAAATTAAATTTAGACTTAAATCACTTAGAGGATCTTGCGCCAGAGAGTATATATTGGGACCCATTAATGACATGAGTCATTCACCAGACACCCCGAGGAGGAAGGAGCTCTGTGTGTTCAACAGCCTGGAGGAGCCGGAGTCCCGATCATTGCCTGGCAACACAGATGACTTCAGAAATGTGAGTATGAACATTTTTTATTCTTACTTTTCAATAAAGGATTTGCTACAATAAATGAAGGGTTTTTTTTTTACACTTTAAAAGGCCACAATGATTTTTTAGTTTTAAATATCAGGTCACAGCTATTGGTTACATGTGAGGATCGGGCCACATTGTACCTTTTTTTAAACGATTGAGGCAAATTTATTCTTCTTATTTTAGCATTGGGCACATCCATTAATGATTTTGTAGGATCATGGGATTTATTATTTACTTAATAGGATCGGGGCATATGAGTTATTTCTGTATTGTGATCGGGCCATATTATTTAATTATTATGTTCGGGCCATATTATGTAGTTCTTTATTCTGTTCGAGGCATATGATTTTGGTATTGTGGTCGGGGCATATGAGTTATTTCTTTATTGTGATCAAGCCATATTAATTAATTATTTATTATGTTTGGGCCATATTATTTAGTTCTTTATTCTGTTTGGGGCAGATTTTTAAGTTATTGTGTTCGGGGCTAATTAATTATTTCTTTATTGTGATCGGGGCCATGCAAGTGGTTTTTTGTGTAACGGGTGACTTCACTATTTATTTTTACTGTATTGGGAACTTTTGTTTGTAACGTTGTGCATTATGGTTGTGGCAGCATGCACTTAACTTTGGTATGCTGTCGCTTATGGGACTATAAGGCACAGCATGCTCTGCAATACAAGGGCATGCTGTGTCTTATAGTACTAGATGCCGTAGCTTGCTAAGGGTTAATTGATTGCTGCGGCAGCCATTTCCAGTATTGCGTATTTTTTTTTAAAATAACTTAAAAACTTTTTTTTACAATTAATCTCCAGCGAGATTTTTAAAGGGTTCATTTGCCACGATTACAAGCTTAATCACGGCGAATAAACCCTTTTAAAATCGCTATACATCACTGGAGATTGTAAATCGCGGGGGGAAATCGGGCCTTTGTAAATACGGTGATTTTTTAAAAATAATCGCTGCCAAATTCCGGTGATGTCCCGCGATGTTTAGGGGCGACTTATCTTGCCCCTTAGTAAATCTGGCCCTAAGCATGTGCTTAGATCACACCATGCACAGCGGATGGGGAAACGAGTAATGCCTTAACACCTGACCCTTAGTAGTGTAGAACAACTGGCCCTAAGGGCAATTCAAACCTAGGAAATCGAAATTGTAGACCACGGCCCAGATCCTGACCTCCACACACTTTGCGTGCGGAGGTCCAAAGTTACGCACCCATAGCGGGGAGTGCACACCCCCTACACTCCCCGGTGTCTGTAGCAAAATCTAGACACTTTAGTGTCGAGATTGCTACCTTAACTTTTACAACTAGGTCTGCAGACCTAGTCGTAATGGGGCTTCCCCTCCACCGACCCCTCATTTGCATGACTATCCCCGCCTACATCGTAAATGAAGGGTAAGCTCCTTCTGCGTAAGTACTAACGTACGTAACATAGTAAAGTATGTCAGTACTTATGTAGTTGGAACATCTGGCATGTGCATGTGCAGATGTTTCAACACAGAGGACTTATGCAAATGACTTGTCCCTGTTGGCCATAGGTATGGATCTGGGCCCAAGATACTGCTAAGGAACCCCACAAACACTGCTGCATCCTGGTCCCCAGCATGATGAGCCTGAGCGATCACCTGGTGTGTGTTGCATAAATATTTATACTATATTGCTACATAAATGCCACAATACCACATAAATATTAATACTAT
Organism: Limnodynastes dumerilii; assembly: GCA_011038615.1. NCBI lineage: Eukaryota > Metazoa > Chordata > Amphibia > Anura > Limnodynastidae > Limnodynastes > Limnodynastes dumerilii. The sequence goes on along the minus strand of WWET01005483.1, from coordinate 61,555 downwards.
ATTGAATATGTGGGTCTAATTAACAAAAGTGTGAGACTAATATGTTGCATATATCACATTAGGACACATAAAAAAGAGTTAAGAAAAAAAATAATATTTTATATTTAAAATGAAAACACATATTTATGCACATGGAATAGCCTCCCATCTGAGGTGGTTGAGGCCAATACAGTAGAACAGTTTAAACATGCTTGGGATAAATATAAGGATATCCTAAATTGTAAACTAAATTGTGGGTAAATAGGGTCTAGGGTCAGTATAGTTTTGAATAAACAAATGGGCAGACTGGATGGGCCATGTGGCTCTTATCTGCCGTCACTTTCTATGTTTCTATGTTTCAAATCATTCATAAGGTTTATCTTAAAAGTTAACAAAAAGTAAATGTGCATGTTTAATTTTTTTAATGCAAACATTTAAAAGTTTGCTAAGTAATAAAATAAAAACATATACACCTGGGGACAGATTCACACTTAAGAAGGTTCGGCTTCTTAAGTGTGGGGATTTAAGAAATGACCTGTTACGTATGTGTAGTAAGCGTGCCCTATTTAAAACCCTCTCCCAGTGGATTAATTCTCTGGACGTTCCAACTAACTACCATTTATAGTGTTCCAGCCAGTGAGCAAGCCCTACATCAAATCCCCACATTTCCTATTTATTACCAACAACCCAGTGGCTCCTGAGTCAGATCCCAGAATCCCAGTGCCTGTGTCATACTCATTTTAATTTCTTTTCTTTTCAATTTTCAAGAGTGTTAATTTGGTTATATATTTTTTCATACAGACACCTGTGAAACTAACAAGAACACTAGCCCGCCTCTGGAGTTTCCCGAGGTAACTCAGTTTGAGGAGATTGAGGCCAGTGCCGCAGGAGCCCAGTCGGCCAGCTTCTGCTCTTGCCACACAGGAGAAAATGGCGGCCTTAATAACACATATGAGGAGTTCCCTGGTGAGTGTGGAATACCAAAATGTACTACTGGAACAAATCTTTGGTCAGCTGGAATACTACAATGACCAGTTTGGTCAATTATTGGACATTTCTGGAAGACTCCAGCAACAGATGGAGGGGATCCTCACTCTGTGGATACCTGGTGGATGTAACAGCCTCTAGGGAACATTCCATCCCGCACCACCACCATGATTAGTCATCAACATCAAGGGATGTTATAGGATCAGAGGGGGTTATAAAAGGGAAAAGCTGCCACTGTTAAACAAAAAGCAAGGCAAAAACTTAAGGAAAAAAATATTTTGGTTAACAAATATATTATAATCATGGGGTAGATCCAGAACTACATTTGCCGTACGTTTACTCGCGTAGCATATTTTTGTGTGCGTACCTTCTATACACTCCCTTAGGCACACCCCTTGAATGTACGTATTTTGTCAAGATACGCTTTTCAAACCCTACCTTAACTTTTGCCAACGTAACCGCAGTGATCTGCACACGTACGTATGGACAACACGTATTTACGCAGCTAAGCACGCCCATACTGTACACTTTAAATACAAACCCCTGCCTACTTAACGTATTTCATACGTATTTTGGACTCACGTAAAATTGGCACGCCCACACGTAAGTATTTACGTGACACATATGTGAATGGCCTATACGTTCATAATTACGCTACGTTACTGATTGTATTTTATATGGTGCACATGCGCAGTACTTACCAAAAGGAGATTTTACATCTCACAAGCGTTGTACTGGATCTGGCCCCATGCTTTTAAAAATTGTTGCAGTTCTCCTCTTATTAATAAAAATATCATTTAAATTTACATAATCCAAACAAGTAGATTATTTGCACAAACAGGTGTAATGATGTTTTTATTTCAATCCCTTTATCCTTAAAGATATTTACAACTTTAAAAAAGAAATACACTATAATGTCATGCAAAAGTATCCTCAATTATGTAACCATGAACTGTATTTACAAATAATGCATTCTCAGGAAACATGATAATGGTTTTTATGTTATAATTAAGTATTTTCTTGTACATTAATAATATGATAAATACTCAAAAAATTTAAGACACTTTTTAGTTACATTAATTTTGAATGTACTAGCTAAAACAAAAATTGGAAAATATTTTTATATCATGGGTAAAGCTGTAGGACTCCTTTTCCTCATCCTCAACCTCCACAACATTGTTGTCATCAGCATCAGCCCCTATCTCAAAACCTACCCCATTATAGCAGAGAACTACTACACACACTATACCTGGCGCATACATGAGGGCTCCACCAGACTGATCAAGGTTATGAAATCTGCCTTTCAGCAGGCCAATAGTTCTTTCAACAATGTGTCTGGTGGGTGTATGGGCCTGATTGTATGCAACATGCAATTCTGTGGTAGAGTTTAAAATGGGTGTCAAAAGAAAGGGTAAATTCTGTCTTAAAGAAATTTTTTTTTCATTATGGATAATTAAGTAGTTTCATACATTAGTGGAAAGTTCAGTTAATATAAAACATCTTTACTTAAAATCCCCGCTTTACCACAGCCTTGTCTATGTGTCTCTTCTAATTTATGCCATAATGATACCTGTCTCATAACAATGGAATCATGGCTACTTCCAGAAAATTTTGCAACAACATTATGGATAAGGAGGGTAGCATCACATATATGCTGGACATTTAGGGAATAGAAGTTCTTTCGATTCATAAAAATGGAAGACTCCATTCCCCTAGGAACTAGAGCTAAATGTGTACCATCCACACCCAGAATAAGAGCCCTCCTGCCTTGAAGATAACCACCTGGAAAAGAAAATGTTAAACTAAAGATTATAACTGGTGCGCTTGAGTAGAACATGCCCCCTATCCTTGCTACCCCTATTACTGCAGAAACTTAACAAAACAGGATAACCGGAGGAAGGGAGGGTGGGGAAAGTGGACAGCTGAGAGCCAGGATGAAACCAACGGGGGGCGAACACTCCAAAACCCCTGGGTTGCCCAGGCCAATCTGACAACCCGTGTAGTGGAGGTAAAGGAGAAAATTCCTCGGTCCTTCCATAAAGGCAGGAAATGGTAATTCTGGCTTGCCCTGACTGACCACTGGCCTAACATAATCCATACCAAGATTACTAAACTCACCTCTATTTATTTATTTATGTTTTCTAAATCGCCCTGACTAACCTTTATCCACTAACAATACAAAATTGGTCCCCAAGAACTCACCTTAATGCTGCAAGGAAAAAGTTAGCAACTCTACAATTCATTAACTTACTCTAATATATTTCTTAGAAGCCTGCGACTTCCTCCATCCCAGAGAATAATGTGCTCATGGAACGACACTCTAGGGCAGCAGAAGTGGTGGCCCCTATCCTAAAAGAATAAGAACCAAAGGGGCAGGATTCAACCCAAATGAACAGATTGAGCGCTTAGGAACCATTGTGCATTGGTAATGCGTCAGTGAAGTGTCATCATGATGCGATAGCCAATTAAACCTATTAGGGGGAACCGTGCTCAGGTAGTGGCACGCCAGAGTGACAGGTCAAAGAGAAATCTGTGTGTGTGGACTAAAGACACCCAGCGTCCCTGACTTAATTTATCAATTTTTGAGCAGTGAATCTTGCGCAATCAAAAACCAGATACACCCATAATTTGCTGACCGGTCATCTGGGTAAGAAAGGAGCTAGATAAGCCTGAAACCTACCCGGGTTTATTTATTTATATAATGTTATTTTATTTATTTATTTATTTTACTTATTAAAAGGGGGGCCGGAAACTTTCCCCAAAAACTACTTCTTCCTTAGCATTACTAAGAACAATATGAGGGAACTGCCTAGCTGACTTAAGATTCCTAATGCACCCCTGTTAGCTATCCCAGTAATGGGTAGCTAAAAACCAAATATAAAAACCCTCTTTTAATAGGTATCTTGACAGCTAGGCCTACCTGTCCTACCACGATACAATGGCACAGCTTTGATGATGGGGACCTAAGCCTTGCATAGGGCCTCTGAGACCTAATCCCTGGGACGAGATTAGGTCCCAGGGATTAGGTCCCAGAGGCCCTATGCAAGGCTTAGGTCCCCCATCTTCAAAGTTGTGGACTAGTATAATGGATGAAGGCCAGGAGGGGGACCAGGCTGAAAGAACTGTAAAGTTTACGGGATGTGGTGTGCCACAGTAAATGCACCAGTGCCAGAATTTTAAAACTGGCTCTTCTATTACCTTACTGGTATAGTTAAAGGCCAAACACTTTCCTTTAATTTGGTTACATTTTTAAGTCCCCTTTAGCAGGCTCATAACCTTGTTGGGTTTAATCTGATACTTGAATGACCCTAAGCTAGAGCTGACTGATGCGCCAAAAGAAGTGACCATCACCGGTCCAGGTGACTCACCAGACTTGCCGTCGCTGCTTGAATGTGATTGAAGACGCTAAGATGAAGACCCTGGTTGTCGCGATTTACTTATCTGCTCACCGTTGGCTTCCAGTTTAAGTTCACAGAATGCCTGATGTTGATCCTGTGACAGAATAGTCCTGACGTCACTGCACGACTGAGACCGTGGCCGCCGGGAGGTCTGGTTCGCCTGCTGTTGAACTGCTCGGCTGTTCTCGATCCTCTTCTAACTGAAGCCCACCGGAAGCCCGCTGTTGAATCAACAAGGAATCTGAAAATAGAGGTTCATCAGAGTCCACACACATCATGTTGACCACCTCCTATTCACAGCCCACTGTCTTCTTCATGCTATGCGTGCTTTTATCGCCCTGGGCATAGACCCACCTGAAAACACCAGGACCTGAGTACGGCATGTACAGGGGCATAATGGCAAAAGGCAAAGACATATGGGTGACCTGTCACTACGGAAACCAGAGACCATCCGTGATAGAACATGGTGAAGGAATAAACCACTGGGGTGAGCGAGGGAAATTACTGGACCAAGTAAAACACTATGAGCAACCACCATGACTGGCTTCACGTGAAGGGGATACTGTGGGATCAAAAGAGGGAGAAGTAATGGAGGATGATAATGAGGTAAGGGCTGGTGATGGACTGATGCCACCAAAGCATAAGCATGCTTGGGATAAATATAAGGATATCCTAAATCTTAAACTAAATTAAGGGTAAATAGGGTCTAGGGTCAGTATAGTTTTAAATAAACAACTGGGTGGGCCATGTGGCTCTTATCTGCCATCACTTTCTATGTTTCTATGTAAAATCTATCTATATACCTAGTGATTTTTATTTTTTATAATATTGGTACTGATTCACAGAATCATGCTACTTTTTAGGTACGTATATTTAAGAAAGGATAAACTGTAGAAAAGTTCTTAATTACATACAACTAAAACCTAAAGATAAGGTAGCCCTATGGCATTCTTAGTTGGTTAAGTAGCTGAAAACCGGTGGTGTGTCAGAGGAGTCACCTTAAGAACTTTAAATCAGATTCATTTTATTTTATTTTTTTAATATATATTTTTTGGTTTTTGGTTTCCTTATACCAGCCAACTGCTCTGCGTCTATATACAAGCCTCTGTACCATACTATACCTTTTTATATATAATTACATTGACCTATATATAGTGGTTGTACATGCATTGCGTTTTTATATTTGAACTGTGGTATTTAGCCCCTTGTTTAAAAAGCGTGGGCTATTTATTTAATTTTGTTATATATACATATATATATATATATGTAAACATACACACACACACACACACACACAAACAACTGAACAATCCTCCTGGCAGACCAATTATTGCCGGCATAGGGTCAATAACCTCGAGCCTCTCCCAATATGTGGATATCTTTCTGAAGAAATATGTCTTAAACCTTCCATCATTTGTAAAAGATACCACAGCGGTTCTACAAATTATGAAAGACTACCATTGGGCAACCATTGACGTCCAATCTCTGTATACGTCCATTCCACATAAGAGAGGAATAGAGGTGATTAGAGAATTCCTATATGAAGACCAGGAACTGGAGGAATCCCACAAAAATTTTATTTGTGATATTATTGCTTTTATATTAAGCCACAATTATTTTAAATTCTTAAACAAATTCTACCTACAAGTGTGCGGAACTGCGATGGGTACAGTTTTCGTGCCAAGTTTTGCGAATATGTACATGGGCAGTTGGGAGAAAAAATATATCTATAGCGACAACCCCTACTCTACACGTATTCAACTGTTCAAGAGATATATAGATGACATTGTAATCATCTGGAATTGAGATCTGTCCACCTTTGAGGAATTCTTCAAGTGGATTTCTACAAATGAATACAACTTGAAGTTTACGTACACCTTCTCTGAAGAAGAGGTCAACTATCTGGACTTAAAATTGTCTAATATCAATAACCATGTGGAAACTACCAATTTTCTGAAAAAAGTTGATACAAACAGCTATTTACACTACAATAGCGGACATTTGGGGAAATGGAAAGACAACATACCTTATTCCCAATTCTGTAGGATTAAGAGAAATTTCTGCAAAAAGGAGACATATGAGACACAAATAAATCACTATGCAGATAGATTCAAACAAAGAGGATATTCAGAAGAACTGATTAACACCGCCAAGGAGAAAACCGAAAAAGTAAAAAGAGAAGACCTTTTGATTTATCAGAATAAGACTGATATACAACCAGTCCCATTCCCCCCCCTCCCCTCCAGTAT